>JASPKZ010008381.1:375000-642500 GCA_030220185.1 Diploptera punctata | reverse complement strand
CTAACCACATGTCACCCCTGCACTGGCTGTTGATCATCTACCTCTGTGATTGATACATGTGGATGTGAAGGGCCAGCAGCCGGCTGGTAAAAGGGCAACCGCTGAAAAGTGGAAAGACCCTCAATCGGAATATCGGAGCAGACCTTAAGGTCTAATCCTTGATATTGATGATGGTTATGATGAAGAGTGAAAGGAAGATATGTAATTAAGATATTACAAGGACTATTTAACTCACGCCCCAAATGAGAGTCAATGACC
This sequence comes from Diploptera punctata, assembly GCA_030220185.1. Lineage (NCBI taxonomy): Eukaryota > Metazoa > Arthropoda > Insecta > Blattodea > Blaberidae > Diploptera > Diploptera punctata. The sequence continues at coordinate 642,242 of JASPKZ010008381.1, read as the reverse complement.
AATCACATTTCAATGATTATTTATTTACAACCAATCACAGTCGTGTTTCACCTAGAAATTACCAACTAAAGTTTACCATAATAATGAAAGCACCTCTTTTAACATTCTGAATAGGTCACAGCATTATTTTGCAGTGACTGACTCTCAAAGAAGTACGGCTACCAGATTGTATATATAGTGCATGAATGTCAACACACAGCGCATGCGGGAGTTAATATAAAAACATTTGTAGCAATTGATTATATCACAAAAAAAGAAGCAACTGTTTGCACTTTCTTAAATGTATTTTTTCCCAGGTAATAACATTACAGAAAAATATAATTGTCATATTTACATCATAGGACATCAGAAATGAATTCATATACAGTTTGATGTGTATAATTTTTTCTCCACTAGAGGGCATTCTTATAATATTGCGTTCCTTTGGCAATAAATAATATGATCTGGTTGCAGTGATGAACAAAAGAAGCTAATGAAGCGTACTAATCTCTTCTCATTTGTTTTCAAACATCGGCCTTTACATTAAATATATAAATATTTTTTAAATAATTATATTTAAATAATGATTTGTGAGCAAACAGCTTAATTTTATTCGCTAAATAGTCCTAACAAATGCCACTTGATTTCCAAATTCTCTAGATAAATTCACTCCTCACTTCGTGAGTCGTGAATTTATTGATAATTTGGAAATCACTCGTGGCATTACTTATGATAAGAAAGTAGTAAAAGAACTTGTAGACGAGACAGTCCTTAAATTGTGCTTAATTCAGACTAGTGATATTGTGATTTCAATATATTTTGAAATACGATATTAAAATAAGAACATGAATTCCGAGTCTTATTTTGTAATGATATATCCTTTCGTTTATTTAAAGTTAATACATTTCTTCACTTTTTCCGTTTTGTGTTGTTCTGACCTCGGAAAGCTTTTTACCTGCCTGTCGTGTTACACAATTCATCACATTTGGAACGGTTGCTTTTGTTCACTGCGACCTGGAACCTTGTATATTGCAAAGGTTCATTTAGAAATAAGAGAGCGTGCCTTGCCAGCTTCTTTTTAACGTTCACTCCTAAGAGAAATACCTTCCAACTTCTTATATATCAGTCAATTAAACAAAACACGTTCTCTCTTCTAAGTTCTCCTCTTTGCTCCACGCTGTTTTCTCTGTGCTCCTTCATAAATTTGTTCTAATTATAAAACTGGAGTATTCTATAAAATACAGTATATATAATGTCTATTTTTTATATTTTTCAACGGTAACAACCTCTTCATTCCATATTTTTGAATGTTTTAAAAGGAATTTTAATGAGTAGGTCGTGACATTAGGATTTTAATTGCTTCGGCAATTAAAATACTATATTTTTGTGATGAAAGTGAAAAAAACATTCAATGTCACATTATTGTACCTAAATAAAAACTTTTTCACGTAATAACTGGTTAAACTAAGCGAAATAATCAGCCGGTTGAATGTATTATGGTACTTTGTTATTTTATAGTGTACTAGCAAATATCCGGCGTGCCATGTTACGCCTAAATAAACGAAATATTAAGGTTTAATTAAATTATATAGTATATGCTGCGATGAACCAAGCATTGCGATTGCTAGAATCAATTTTTAATTTCTAATTTCAGGTAAAACCCTACTTTTAACGGTCGGATTTCGCTGGTTTTTTATAATACCTACATTAGTTTATTTAAATAGGATATGCTGAATTTCGTAATGGAGCATCGAGAATTGCGACCACTAGAGCGATTTTTAAATTTTGGTTTTAGATGAACTCCTAAACCTAATGGTTTTAGAACATAATATATAGCATAAAAATTATATTGAAAAAATTACATATACCGGTATGTATACATTTTCAAGAAGATAGGTTGAGCAGTATAGAAATCTTACGCACATTTGTTTTCGTATGTATTGATGTGTGTATGTTTTAATGCCACCCTCTGCACTTTTCGTACTTCGGGATATCCTCTGGATGGATTTATGAGGTATATTTTCAATTTACGCACCTCTTCGGCAGACCATTTTATATGGATGTTTTGTCGTATTGTATACAGAGAGGAGTATAGGATAAATATATGTTTATGCGTATATATCTATAACGGTGTAGCTCAGCGTTGAGCTACAGCCTCTACCTTGTCAGGAGCCACTAGACCAGGCGTGTATAACTTTTTTTTTGGAAAAGGGCCACAGTCGTTAAGGTGAATTGGTTTGCGGGCCGCATGATCCGATTTTTTACCGTAATAAATAGAATCTAAGATAATCAATCAATTTAAATATAAAATAGCTAATATATAGTCATGTTAAAAAGTGATCCCACAACAGGCCCGGAGGCCCTTGGGGTAGCAGGAGGTTAAGGCTCCCACTTTTTCTAGACAATCGGCACTTGATGTCAGCCGGGTTGTCAGCCCTGCGTGACGGCCGCCTTTACCCCAGAACAAGCGCCTGGTACTCATTTCCGTTAGAGGCTGAGTCGACCCCAGGGCCATAGTGCCGCCAGAAGGTTTTGGTCAGTTTAAAAATCCTGACCCCACCGGGACTTGAACCCTCGACCCTCCGGCTTGTATTTTTATTAAAATATTAATCATGTATTAGTTAAGGTATTTTCAAAATAAAATAAAATATTTTTTTCATGTATAATCCTAATTCTTAAATCTAAATTGAACAATGCAATGCGGTAGGTAGGATCATAAATAAAATGTGGGCTGGGTGTTTCTTAAAACGGATGTGATTTCTCCATGTTTTGAGTAAGAGGATGCGTTGGATGAACTTTCGCAAACATAGGTGTTGGAAAAAGAAAAAGTCTTGCTCTTTCAAGTTTATCTTATACCAAATAGAATTACTTATTTAATAAATTATATTAGACTATAACTTACAAATATCATTGCGGGCCGCATGCCATGGTATCGAGGGCCGCGGGTTTGACACACCTGCACTAGACCAAGATTATTTCAATTGTAATAAAATTCATATTAAATTACGTTGAGGTGAATAGTCGTAAGATAAAAATTTAAAAATTAAAATGTACCTCTTGGCAGATGCCGTCGTCCTCAACGTTGTTAAAACGACGAATGTAAAATATTAACTGAAGGCCTTTCAGAAGTTAAATTCCATCATCAGCAGGGTGAGTAAGCGCTACTAGTAGTCAAGACGCTGTAGACGTTGCAGGTCCTGATACGTCTCCAGTAGGAACTGACTGTTTTTTTAGTATCTCGTATAAGGGATTGTATGTTTGGGGCGTGTTCTCATTCAGCAGCAAGTTGTCGACTTGTTTTGAGATTTCAAGCTCTTCCAGTAGATTAATTTTATCTGGTATTCTTTTTCGGTGAACTATCGATAGAGTGTGTTCAATTAGTAGTAGTAGTAGGACTTTATTAGACAAAAAGTAAGATATTTACAATATTATTTACAAATATGGGTCGCACGGGCAGTAAGCCGTACGTGCTGTTGACAGTCCGTTACAATAAAGTAATATTGGTACTAGTGTAAAGAAAAATAAACAACAAAAACAGCAATAACATTACAATTACATAAAGAAACACACAATAATAATATTACAATTAAATAATAACACAATAGCATTATACACTAAAAACATTAACATTACAATTACATAAAGAAAACACAATAATATTACAATTAAGTAATAACACAATAATAATATTACAATTAAATAATAACACAATAGCATTATACACTAAAAAAACATTAACATTACAATTACATAAAGAAAACACATTAATATTACAATTAAATAATAACACAACAGCATTATACACTAATTAATTTATATATAATTGTTAATAATTAATGGTATTGCATTTTGATAACATATATTTATTCATGAATGAGTGTTGTCCTTATTTTTCGCGTTTTGTCCAGAAATTTACCGAGGTTTATCCAATTTTCTGGATTTATCAATAATTCGTAGCATGCCAATCTTTCCCGATTTGAATTTAGAAATCTTTCCGGTAATAACTGACGTCTCCAATATTCTAAATCATTACATTTTCCTAATATATATGTATCTCATCTTCAAAGTTCCCGCACATTGGACATATTCGCATATCGTGATCGTCGCTAATTTTTAGAAATTTCCATGCCCCTAGCCTAAACCAAGCAAGCCCTGATCTCTCCTTAAATCCTAGTTTGAGTATATACGATTCTTTTCCCCAGACGTGTTTTAGGTCTCTTTGTAAACACAGTGAGCGTTTTCCTGTACATTCGGCGAAGGTATCTTGTTGGTTTACATCTAAGTACCTCCTCCTTATTTTTCTCCACACGTTCTTGCGATTTTCAGTCCCTTTTTCCCATATCCAGCCCATCCCAATCTTTTGGAGTTCTCTCCTAACCTCGTCTGCCCAAAATTTAACATCTATGTTTTTAATTTGGTGGTCGTAGCAAATTGCTCTAAGCATTGTTTGTTCACCTTGGATTACTCGCAACCAGTATTTGAGTACACGAATTTTACAGTTAATATCGTCCTGGAATGACCCGAATTCATATAAAATTCCACAGTTAGAAACGGCCTTACTAAGTCCTGTAATATACTTTAGAAAATGCGTATATACCTTATTTAGTTAGTATTTCCGTTCTTTGGAAACCCCAAATCTCACTACAATAGTGCATGACTGGCCTGACCATAGCTCCATACATTTTTTCTAATGTGCTGACTGGAATATCGGCACTCGACCCAGAATACCGAGTACACTGTTAAGTTGTCCCGTCCCTTTAAATAATGCTATATCAATGTGTTTTTTCCACTTTCCGTTCATTTTCAACGTCGTACCAAGATATTCGAAATGTTTCACGTTTTGAAGAACTTGATCTCTGTATTTCCATTCCTCTGTTCTACCATAAACCGTCCCATTTTTAAATGTCATTGTTTTTGTCTTACTAGCATTTACAGTCAATCCCCAATTCCTACAGTATATTTCCAGTAGGTCAAGACCTCTTTGCAATCCCTTGATTGTCTTGGAACAGATAATTAAATCATCTGCATACAACAGGACTGGGATTCTAACATTTCCTATCTCCGGAGCCTCAATTTCTCCTTCTAGCATTACGTCTACAATATCATCAACGAATAGATTAAATAGCATTGGTGATAAAATGCAACCTTGTCTCACTCCCCGATTGGCTTCGCTGCTCTCTGTAATGTGCCCTTGGTCTACTTTTATATGTGCATTGGGTGTCCAGCGTTAATTATATGTTTAGCAAAGCTTGATTTAGCATAGCGTTTATAAAATCTCTGACGTGTTCCTTATATCTTCTGTTGAAGTTTCTATTTGCCCTGCCTATATAAAACTTACTGCAATCTTACACGTCAGTTTGTAAACTCCCTTACTATTTAATTTGATATGCTCTTCTATGGCATAATATATTACATTGTTTAATTTGAGAACACATCCAAAACATAAATCCCTTATATCAGATACTTAGAAACCATTCAGTTCCTACTGGAGACGCATCAGGGCCTACAACCTCTACAGCGTCTTGACTCATCCTGCTGGTGATGGAAGTTAACTTCCGAAAGGCCTTCAGTTAATAATTTTTTTACATACATCATTTTAACAAAGTTGATGACGACGGCACCTGCCAACAGGTACATTTCAGTTTTTAATTTTTATCTTATGACTATTCACCTGAACGGAATTTGATATGAATTTTATTAGTCTTTAAATTATCTTGATCTAGTGCACAGGGTAACGTGTGAAGACCTCAAAGGACAGAAATAAATGTGCGGGGGAGGCACCTAATCTCCAGGGAAAAATTTGGAGACCCATTCCCGGGGTTACGAGGGAGAAGTCTTCAACGTTCTATAGGAGCGGAAGAGGCAGCCCTCCATTTGGGATTCACACAACAGGGGGCTATGATGTCTAGCCTTAAGACGACAATCCAATCGTACATCTCACTCTACTGAACGCCAGTAACGTACCCAGAGGAAATACTTCATTACTAAAAGTCTCACAGATAATGGAAGCAGGACTGTCCCAAGTTGACAACCTTGGCTAGAAAAGAAGTGAAGATATTAGAAATGAGCAAAATATTTTTAAAATTTTAGATAAAATAAAAGAATCTAGAACAACCTGGAAACGACATGTTCAAAGAATGAAAGATGATCGGATTCCAAAAAAATTATATTTAATAACAAACCAACAGGAGACAGGAATATTGGTAGACCGAAAAAGATGTGGATTAAATTTTTTGAATGAGAATCTATGAGACCGGAATAAGCCACATGGTCTTAATCCGTGATTGTTGTTGATGATATGATTATTTTGTAATGTAAATTACTATCGGCCGCGGTGGACTAGTGCTTATGCTCCTTGCCTCTGGTCCCGAGAGTCGCGGGTTCAAACGGCCGGGGCCGATGGATTTTTTAGGACGGAAAAATCCAAGGAGCAAGTCCTCCGGGAGGGACTTTAAGCCGTGGGTCCCGAGTCTGAAGATTTTCAGGCTCGTAAAAAATCATTAAGCCTGAATAAAAAGGCCTCTAAGCAAAATTTACCGAATTTTCCCGTCCTAGTACTACCTTGGTTTCCTAGATGTCCGTATGAGGCGGAACGCTGACCACGGACCACTCAAATGACATTTACAAGAAAACAAGTGTAACTAAATTAGTATGGTTCAAATTCTTCCCTGTAGGGAGCGCCTAAATCTCTGTTAAGGGAAACATGGGCTTACAAGATTACCAAAAAGAACAAATTACTGCCTACTACGAATAGAGAATCGGGGGACAGGGAAATAGACGCAGACAGCCGCTTGTGGCCCGCGGTCCGCCATTTGGATCACATTGGATTAAATCATATGATGCTACAGCTATATAAAAATACTTGCGTCAAAGTGTCTTCTTTGATTCGTAACTGTGAGACGACGAGGAATAAACACATCCACACGTGTGTGTTCTTTAGAAAATATACAGTTGGTATGTCTTTGTGAAGAGAAAAGTATTCCCAGTATTCATAACAATCTCTAAGAGTTGATAAAATTTTATTTGCGTTACAAGGTTTAAATTTAACTTTTACCATTGACACGTGATGTTTTGTAATTCATACGTGAAACACTATCTCCTCTACTATTTAATTTTGTACTAGAGCATGCCATTAAATCTTTAGAGAATGAGGAAGGCTTACAACTCAATGGTATTAATAAGCTGTTAGTTTATGCTGATGATGTAGTACTACTGGCCGATAGCGAGGAGATACTAAAGGCCAACACGCACACACTATTGAGTAACACTAAGAAATTGGGACTGGAAGTAAATATCAGTAAAACTAAATATATGGTCACACGTAGAAATTCAGTATATAATGGAAATGGACAGCTAATGACAAATGAGGGAAATTTTGAGGAAGTGGCTGAATTCAAATACCTAGGAACAATAATCACAAATAGGAATGAGATGCACAAAGAAATTAAACATAGGCTCAATTCTGGAAATGCGTGCTATTATGCATTGCAGAGACTTTTGATGTCCCAACTCCTTTCAAAAAACGTTAAACTGAAAATGTATAAAACTATTATTCTACCAGTTATATTATATGGGTGCGAAACATGGACTCTTACTTTAAGGGAGGAAAGGAGATTACGAGTATTTGAGAATAAAGTTCTTAGGAAAATTTTTGGACCAAAGAGAGATGAACAGACAGGTGAATGGAGAAGACTACATAACAATGAATTACATGGTCTTTATAGGAAGCCAGATATAATAACAGTTAAGTCTCGTAGACTGCGATGGGCAGGACATGTTGCGCGTATTGGGAATGAAAGACGTGCATGGAAACTTCTTGTAGGAAAGCCAGAAGGAAAACGCCCAGTTGGTAGACCAAGAATGAGGTGGGAGAACAACATTAATTATGATTTTGAGAGAAATAGATTATACAGGGAAAGCATTCGCTCAGGATAGGGATGTGTGGAGAGCTTTTATGTCCTCGCGGGCATGAACCTAAGGGTTCGATAGTTCCAGTGAGTAAGTAAGTAGGTTTGTCATAGACCTGTATTTAGAGGGATATTTAGGTAGATAAATTTTCGCAATACTAGAGTCTTGTGTTAGAATGAATCACTCCGTTGTTTGTTTGTAAAGCTCTATTAGTTCCTAGAATGTCTTAACTGCCAAGAGCTGACAGATGCTTAAATATTTACGACTTTTCCATTTAATCGATTCACTCACTGTTTCGTTTTCTTTTAGAATTCGCTTTAGATAAATTATTTATGAACTGATCTAAAAATAACAGCCCAAACATCGCTACCAATCGTTTATAAAACCGTGCCTGGCTCTGCCAGAATATAATTGCATTAATTCATTTCATTCCTCCATGTATAATTTAATCCATGTTTCAATTTGATTATGTATGTATATATCCTAAGTCCCGTGTGGGGACATGGGTGCTGCCTAGAGATAGTTTCTTAACCAAACTAATGAAGTTATGCCTATTTACCACTCTTCTTCTTCTTCGGCTTTCCCCCACTTATAGGTTTAGCCGTCTTCAGTTTCCATTTATCTCTATCATTCCAATCTCCCTGTTCAAAATTCCTATAACCATTATGGTTCTGACGTAGGTTTTCCATTTCCATCTTGGTCTGCCACGTTTATTTCTTCCAGGGGGTGACCATTGGTATATATTGTTTGGCCATCTTTCATTTTCCATTCTTTGTACATGGCTATACCATTTACGCGTTTGATTTTCAATCCTCTTAACAACAGATGTGGTGACATTCATTCCTCTCCAAAGGAATTAATTTCTTATTTTGTCCTGTCTTGTTTTTTGGAGGCTTCTTCTAAAATAATCAAATTCAACTATTCCAATTTTATTCTTTTGTTATTCCGTCAATTACCAAGTTTCACTTCCATATGACAAAATATTCTGTATTATGCTCTTATAAATTTTCGTTTTAGTTTCCTTTGTAATATTTTAGTTCCAAATTATTCCATGTAATGTCTTAGTTGCATTTTTTGCCATTGCAATTTTAGTCTGGACATCTCTCTCACAGGTATCTTAACTCGTAATTATTGACCCAATATATTAAAGGAATTCACATTTTTTTTTTATTTTCCCTGTTTCAAGCATAAGGTCATCCACATCCTTTCCCAAACACATATATTCTGTTTTCTGTAAATTTATATTCAGTCCCCATCTTTTATATTCTTCCATTACTTTATTTATCATATATTTTATATCATCTTCATCCCCTGCAAAAATTATTTGATCATCTGCAAACAACAATGAATGCAGCACTTTTCCTCCTATAGGAATACCCATTTCAGAACATTTTTTTATACCATAAGTTAAGAGCCTGGTCTAAATAAATGTTAAAAAGAATTGGTGACAAACTGCACCCCTGCTTAAGGCCTGTATTGACTGTGAATTCCTCTGTTAAATTATTCTCTATTTTTACTTTAGCTTTTGTATTTCTGTAGATCCTCCCCCTTATTTACCTACAGATGTCAACGAGTGACATGTAGTTAACACATCGCCTCAATGAGACATGTAGTAGGCAAGTAAGATATTACTTGTATGGATGAAAAGTCTATTATATTTTGCACATATTAATACTTTCCACTGATTTAAGTTTATAATTAAACATCAAAATGCAATTAATTGGAATTTTTTTTTTTAAATCAGGCTTGCGGTTCTTATATGAGCCTGAAAATCTTCGGACAAGAGATCCACCGTTTAATGTTCCTCCCGGAGGACGTGTTTATTCGATTTTGCCATCTTAAATATTCATCGACCCCGTCTGGGCTTGAACCCACGTCCCTCGGAATTAGAAACACGTAATATAGCCACCAGTCGACAACGGCCGACTTATTATTGTTATTATTATTATTATTATTGGTATTATTATCATTATTATTATTATTATTATTATTATTATTATTATTATTATTATTATTATTATTATTATTATTATTATTATTATTAATATTAGGTGGTTCCGTGGCGCAAGCGATTAAATGCTCGACTCTCGCCGCTGGGGTCCCCAGATCGTATCTCTGTCACTCCATATGGGTTTCGTGGTGGACGAAACAGAGATTAGGCAGATTTTTTCGAAGTTTTCTGCCATTTTCCCCTGCCATAATTTCATTCCACCATTTTCTCCATACTCAACCATTTCATTCATCTGCCCCTGTGATGATGCGTCATTCGTGGTTGGCCGGCACCCTTGTCATTCACAGACCTCTATATAAAGGGTTCATCTCATCTCATCCCTCGACCGGATCCTGAGATGGACACGAGTTGATATTTTGATGATGATGATGATTATTATTATTATTAGTAATATTATTATTATTATTATTATTATTATTATTATTATTATTATTATTATTATTATTATTATTATTATTATTATTATTATGTCCTCAAGAATTTGGGTTAGAGTCGTTATCCATTTTATAAACAATTACCAGTAAAATTGAACTCATGTACAATGTAATTATTTCCATGGACATAGTCCCAAAATGCCATGCATCACTATCATCCACATGTAAAGATATATTTAGGACGTCTAATGAAGAGAGGTATTAAAAATCCAGCCTTGAGATCGTAATAGGTCAATCAGGCCTTATACTTGTATGGAAGATGAGTTGTGCGTACTATTCTTGTCATTTGCTCTTGTGGAATTCATTTAGGGTCCACGTTGAATTACGGAACCAATAAACCGCCTGGTAAGTACATTTTGTACGATCCAACTTCACAAATGTGACAGAGAAGTTGCCGCTCATGCCAGGCGTTGCCATAAAGTTGCTCAACATCCTTCAAAAGTGAATATGTAGGTTATTTCTGTTACTTCTTATACAAGAAATCTTTCTCTGGCCACAACGTGAAATGTTTTTGATGGCACCAGCATTTGGATTAACAGATTCTGGACTCTTACTTTAACGGAACGGAAAATAATACGAATATTTGAAAATAAAATTCTTAATAAAATGTTTGGATGAAGAAGAGACGAAACGAGAGGTGAATAGAGAACACTACTACATAACAATGAGCTACATGATATTTAAGGAAACCATGTGTATTAAGAACAGTTAAGTCTAGCACTACAAATGGCACTAAAGGGAAAGAAAGAAGGGCATGCAATTTTTCATAAGAATAACAAGGGGAAAGCACTCAGTAGATGAAAGAAGAATGAAATGGGTGAATAATATTGATCATGATTTTTGGGTTGTGAATTATCTTAGGATAGGGATATATGGAGAGCTCAGTCCACGCGGCCGTGAATATACGGTTTCAATACTGCCAGGGAATTAGTTTTAGTAATTTCTGTATTATTATTATTCTTTTTTAAAAACTAGTTTATTTGTGTTAATTATTTTTAAAATGTAATTAAAAAGCGCAATTGCCGCATTATGAACAAAATTAATGGATCACGTAATAGGTAATTTATCTAAATCACTGTTACGTTTGAGCCCATAGGTTCATTGCCTCTCGGACATAAACTCTCCATACTTCCCTATCCTGATCTAATATTTTCCAATCATCCACAGTATAATGTACTTCAAATCATGGTTACTATTTTTCTCCCACCTCATTCTTGTCTTACCTGCTGGACACTTTGTACCTGTTTTAGCTACAATACCTTCCATGTCCCTCTATCATTACTCATGCTCTATACGTCGCTGTCTACATAGCTTAATTATTCCTATTACATATGTTTTCCATAAAGATCAGGTAGCTCCCTGTTATTGTAGCCCTCTCTATCCATGTGTCTGTTCATCTCTCTTTTGTCCAAAAAAATTCCTAAGAACTTTATTCTCAAAAACTAGTAATATTTTTTTTCTCTTACTGTAACTGGGAGAGTAACAGTTTTATATAACACTGAGCAACAAAACATATTTTTGTTTTGTTTCAGAAAGAAACATATGTCATTCTGATAGTATTTTGTCTCCTGAATTCAAATATGATATCGGATTTTCTCCATCACGCAAGGTTTACGAGAGAGAATTTCAGACACGTTAATTTTTTCTACATTCGTAACTACACAATATTCGAACATTCGGACTCACCTAGAAAGTAAATAATGACGATTTTCTGCTATATTTCGCCTGTGGAACATCCCTCTTGATGGTCCAACAATACTCGGCCAGCATATTAGGATTCCATTTGCCTTGATATCTCTTTTCTATAGCTAAAACCATTTGAATTAGCTCATTTGGTTTTATTCTACAATGGACAAATGAACGAAAAAAGTTTATTAAAAAATAAGTAATTAAATCCATTAATTTAAATTGAAATAAAAAAACCTGTGAGTGATGTAGAAATTCCGAATACATATTTGAAAACACGATAAAAACTGCATTAAGTACAACTATTGGTACTCATGAGACAAAAGTCATGTTGACCAGTGTAATACTAAAGGATTCCGGGCTATGTGGACGTGGTCTATAAGTGGCGTTTCTTCCAGACGTTTCTCCTGCAACTGCGGAGGGCATCTAGGTGGTGTCGAGTCTACGACAATGGGACGCCACCTACAAGCCGTCGCCAATGAAGATGCCCCCGCAGTTGAGGGAGGAACGTCTGGAAGTATCACCAGTTATAGACCATGGCCACGTAGCCCTGAATCTTTAAATATCATGATTACCGGCCGCGAAAGCCTGCATTCCACAACTTCTTTTATATATTTTCAATGTAATGGTTTTTTGAGAGAAGTTAGGATGACAATTAGTACTTGATGAAAATTGATAAGGATTTTACTAACTTTATTATTTTAAAATGTTAATTCAATTTGCCAATATATGTTAATACCTCAAATGTTTTTAATTGTTTTGTTACTATAAATTGTATGGTGTATTTAATAATGTTATATCTGAATGTAGTCGACAGGGAGGAATTTGAAGTTTATAGAATAAGTAATGAGGTACGGTTGGTAGGAATAAAGACATTTTCAGGACAGTGAGTAGAACAAGTAGTTGTTAATGGCTGGAACAGCTGCACAAATTCAATATAAAGTGGCGAAACTGAGGTGGGAGGTACGTCCGATCCCAGCGGTGTCGGGTCCCGACATCTCCAAGTTCACTGGTCTCGGTGAATCAAGTACAAATCTCTAACTTGAATATAGACTGCTGATTGCGGCTGTTATTCTCTCACTTTTCAGACACCATCATGTGTGTAAATAGAAAACTCCCAATTTTAATTTAATTTCAACGCGACTAACGACAGTAAATTTTCATGACAATTATTTATTTAGCGCATTCTACAATTACGTAATTTTCCTCAACCAAACAATAATAAAGTAAAATTTAAAATGTCCTCTATATAATCTCCCTTCACGAACATTAACCCATATCCAGGTTTAAATGATCAATATATTTCCCCAGAAACTGGATTTGAGCCACCGTAAATGATATCGTCTATTTTCAGACATTTAAAACGAATAAAAGATAACGGTACTTGAGATTACAATAAATATGAAGGCCAAACAAAACATATTCCTCTACTATTCATATATGTTAAAAAATATAACCAGCCGAGGGTTGTACAAAATATTGCAAAATATATAACAGCAGAGTTAAGCGAGTGTAACTCGTCTTCTGAGTTGAAGGCCATTTGACAGCCGGCGAGTGTACCTCGTCTTCTGAGGCGAATGGGTTAATAATTAATACGGACTTATTAAATTTTATTCAGATTGTATAGCTTTATGATGTCGTCCGCGGTAGTCTAGTGGTTATGTTCTTTCCCTCTAGTCCCGAGGATTGCGGGTTCAAACCCGGCCGGGGTCGATGGATTTTTAGGATGGAAAAATCCAAGAGAAAAGTTCTTCGTTGGTCCCGAGTCTGAAGATTTTCAGGCTCGTAAAAAAACCAGTAACTGAATAAAAATGCCTCTGTGCATGATATAACTGACGTTCATTCAAGCAATATCTTAGTTGCCTCCTTGGTGTACCATTGAGGCGATGTACTAACCAAATGACACTCGTTGACATCTGTAGGTAAATAAGCGCAACTAAAAATTACCTAGGTTAAGAAACTCCCGCTAGGGAACACCCATGTCCCCACGTGGGACATATGGAGGTATACACACAGAGACATTTCTTTATGTTGATTTTTATTAAGATCATGTAATGTGGTTGACCCTTCTTCAATTACTCTATTGGATGAAATCAGATTATTGAATAGAATGGTATGATGAAATGTTTTTCTAATAATGATGCTATTTTTCTAATCTTTTTTAAAACGACTTCTTACATGTTTTCTTATAGATAACATGGTCAGATTTATTCTTGTTTTATATTCATGTTCTCTAGGATACACTCTTGAATATCTATCATTATTCCTACATTGATATCCTTTAAATGTGTTGATTATAAAGACAGATGTAATGATATCATGGTATAATTTACGTAGTTTAATTAAAATTGAATATGAATTACAGAAAGCTTCTTATGAATTAAATAAAATAGTTAAAATATATGACATGAAGATATTTACTTCGAAACCAAAATCAATGGGAAATTTGGGTAAAGATATACAAAGGGTTAAAATATAAATAAACAGCTATATGATAGAACAGGTAGTCTAATTCTAACTATCTTGGAAACTTAATTTCAGAAATAACAGGAATATAGACATAAAATTGGAAAAAATTAATACAAATTATAAAAATAAAATATAATTTAATTAATTGATTAATGTGTTAATAATTTTCATAAGTAATGCCACGAGTGGTTTCCAATTTATCTAGATAATTCGGAAATCAAGAGTGGCATTTGTTAGGACTATTTAACGAATAAAATTAAGCTGTTTACTCACAAATCATTATTTAACTATAGTTATTTTAAAATATTTATATATTAATGTAAACGGCGATGTTTGAAAACAAATGAGAAAGGATAGGTACGCTTCATCTGCTTCTTTTGTTTATCACTGCATCCAGATCATACTATTTATTGCCAAAGGAACGCAATATTGTAAGAATGCTCTCTAGTGGAGAAAAAATGAAACACATCATACTGTATATTAATTCATTTCTGATGCGTATGATGTAAATATGACAATTATATTTTTCTGGATTGTTACCTGGGAAAAAAATACATTTAAGAAAGTGCAAACAGTGGTTTCTTTTTCGGTGGTATAATCAATTGCTACAAATGTTTTTATATTAACTCCCGCATGCGGCATATGTTGACATTCATGCACTATATATACAATCTGGTAGCCGTATTACTCATAGGATCAGTCACTGCAAAACAATGGTCAGACGTGTTCAGAATATTAAAAAGGAGGAGCCTTCTTTAATATGATAATATAAACACTGATAAATATTTCGTGAAACACGACTCTGATTGGTTGTAAAACAGAAATCATTGAAAGGTGATTGGCCATTGAGTCCCATTTGGGGCATGAGTTAAATAGTCATCTAAATCCCTCCAGTCGTTTGCGTAGTTTTCTAATTTGGCATTTCAAATAAACCTCCATTTATAATTGTCGGGTTTCGCTCAATTTTGGACAATACTGCCTTTCTCGGTTTGTTTTAATAGGGAACTGAGTTTCGTTGTGAAACATCGAAAAATGTGACCACTAGAGCGATTTTTTAATTTTCACTTCAGGTGAACTCTTACACCTAATGGTTTTAGAGGCTCCAATTGTGAATATAAACCATCGAAGGACCCAATCAGACACACGCAAAACATTTAATCAAAATCGGTCCAGTCGTTTAGGAGGAGTAGCGTGACAAACACATGTACAGAAGAATTATATATATATATATATATATATATATTAGATGTTCTCATTTAATGCATCTGTATCTTTTAGTCCTTTCAGTTCCATAGATCTCGTTCCATCCATCCAGTTTCTCTTTGATCTTCCTTTTCCTATTTCTCACATCTGGTGTCCATCACATAACTTCCTTACGTAGTTTTCCCCCTTCCATTCTAATTACGTGTCTGAAACACAGCAATCTTCTCTCTTGTATAACTTCTTCCTATATTCGTTAATTGCATTATTTCTATATTCTTTATTTTGTCTTTTCTTGACTTGCAAGTCGCTCTCCTAAATAAGTCAAATTCAGTGGATCTCAGTTTTCTTCCTGTTGTCTGTTTATTGTCCATGTTTCCACTCCTTAAAGCATCACTCTCTCCACTAATGATTCGTAAATGATTTGCTTTGTTTTATCGAAAATGTTGCTATTTGAAAGGGACGATTTTAACATTCCAATATCTCGTTTTCCTTGGCAAATTCGTCTATTTCCAATTTTGACGATCCAACTTCCTGCAAATTGAGATCAAAATTTGAAATTTCTGTCTTTCTCAATTTTTTGTCCTTCGCTTTAAATTGTATTAATACTCACAACAATATATTTTGTTTTATTCAAATTTATTTTACTCCCCAGGTCGATGGCTATGGTTTCGGGGTAGCACCGCTTCCTCGTACGGAGCGGGCCCAGGTTCAATCCCGATAGGGACAAGTTTCCTGGGTGATGTTTTTTTCGGGGTTCTTCCTCACCTATAAGACAAATGCCTGTATATTTAAGGGACAAACGGTTCCCGAACATCATCTTGCCATCACAATTATCATATCCATCATGTTTAGTATGAATGTGTGTGTACGGTGTATTTCGTTTTAATGTTGTGTTGTCTCGGAGGAGGCCCTGGTATTGAGCTGATCACTCATTTGGGGAGGCTCTCCATGCCCTTATATGGTCGAAAAAGAATATATATGATCCATAGCTAAAATCCCTCTACATATATGTCGTTTCGAGTTTCGAGTGGAGTGTGGTACGTGAAAGTACCTATAATATGAGAGGTTAAACGGTTTTAATGGAATGGAATTTGTATTTCCTTCTGGATTTTTTCATGTTGAGACTTGAAAGTAGTTTTGAAGTTCCTTAGGATAGGTTACTGGCCCGACGCTAAGTAGTCTAATGGTAGGGCTGCTACCTTTTAGTCTCTGGACAGATATTAGGATACCGCATTTACTCAGTACCCGATGGAACGGTTATACCGCCGTGACAAGAAATATAAATTTGGAATAAGAAAATCAGAAAATATAAAATTAAACACCCTATTGTTTGCAGATGACCAAATAATATAGCAAATTCAGAAGATAATCTACAGAAAGGTCTGTATGAACTTAACAAAATTACAGAAGAATATGGATTGAAGATATCAACAAAAAAAAAACCAAAAATTATGGCATTTCAAGTTGTAGATCCTGTCAGAAGTAAAATTGTACTCTACAATAAAATTTTGGAGCAGGTGAATAATTTTACATATCTAGGATGCAATACCTGTGGCGTAGTCGGTAGAGTCCCTACCTTCCACTCCGGCGACCCGGGTTCGATTCCCGGAGGGGTAAGGGATTTTTAAAACAAATCTCAACCTTGGGACTGGGTGTGTGTAGTGTCCAAGTTGTACCCATTGGGTTTAATTCCTCTAAAAAAAACCTCAAATGAAGAAGAAAAGGATGTACGAGTAAATGCAAAAATATATACATTTTTAAGAATTTTAGGGTTAATAAATTCTATCTTCAAGCCACAGTTAGTCCAAAAACATTCAAGACTAAAAGTGTATAAAATACTGGCTCATCCATCTCTTTTGTATGGTAGCGAAGTATGGACATTGAAACAGATGAATATACAGATACTTAGATCTGCTGAAATGAGATACCTTCGGAGGACTGCAGGATACACACTACTAGATCACAAAAAAATGACATCTTAGAAGAATTACACATGGAACCTTTAGAAAACAAAATTTCTGATCATACGTCAAGATGGATACAACATGTACATCGAATGGAAGATCACAGAATACCCAAACAAATGTTAAGATATCAACCTGCAGGAAGAAGAAGACCAGGACGTCCACTCAAAGGACTTTTGGATGGTGTTTCTCTTGAGGCCGAAACAGGTCAACAAATGACCTAAATTCGTGAATGTACTATGATGATGATGATGATGAATTTGTATTTACAACTTGTTGTTCTCTTCTTGTAGTTACGTGCACGGAACTGTTATAATTAGGGAAAGGATTTTAAGGTACAAATTTTGGTAGTAAAAGGGGAAAAATATTCTGAAAATACATACAAAAGGTGCTAAAATAGGTGCTGCTGAAACAATTACATTAAGGTATTCACGTAGACTTTCACGGCCGGAGTTGCTATGATGATGTTGATGAAGATTTTCGGGCTGTATGCCGTGGTCGTGAGGCTTGTAGTTCCCCGACCTTTCGCCAAAGACTGCGTCTGGCATCCTCAAGGGTTGTCTTGAGACTGACATTTCTGTCGACTGTCTGTCCCATTTATACGTTCACCGCGATGTGTACGTATAAATGGGACAGACAGTCGACAGAAATGCCAGTCTCAAGACAACCCTTGAGGATGCCAGACGCAGTCTTTGGCGAAACGTCGGGGAACTACAAGGCTCACGACCACGGCCTTACAGCCCGAAAATCTTCATCAACATCATCATAATTAGATTAAGGTTTAAACCAGTTACATGAACTCAGTTTATATAATATGCAGATAATTTTGCACCAATTTTTTTCTTTATAGAGTACATAAGAGGTAATCCATAGTTCTTTAGTTTATTGCAATATTTACTTCTCAGATGGAACATCGCAGAATAATGCAATCGGTTTCGATAATTTGTTTTGAATTCTTCAGAAACATTCTTAACATTCGCCATGTTATTGTTTTGAAAACCTAGTTGTAATACTAATTACTAATAAAACATGTTATGGTTTAGACTAATGAAACACAGCCAACGACAAGTCGGTAAATAGAAAACTGTTAAATTATTGCCAGTACTAACTGAACATAATTTAAACCGTTGCAGCATCACTGTTGAAATTTTAATTTGACTTCACAGCTACAGATTGCCCATTGTTGCTGGGGTGTACTGGTGGTTTACATAAATTATATTTTGATATTTATTATTTACTATTGTTGACGTCACCCTGCAGATTGGCCATTGTTTCTGCGGTATAAATTACATAAATTATATCTTAATATTTATTTAATGTTGTTGACTTTTGATTGAGATATTAAAAAGCTGATCAAGAAGAAAAATATTTATTTTTCTGTCCAATCTTTTAAAAACGCAGAGAAGAGTGGAGGAAAAGATGCTGAAGCACAAAGAAAAAGGAGAAAAAGGTGCGAAATGTGGTAATCTCACACAAAGGTGCATTTCGCCTCACTTCACCTACCCCCCAATACATATATTGAACTATTGGTATGAAAACAGCTATATGTTTGGAAATGTGCCGCAACTCAAAATCATTTCCCTAGTTATAATAATAACTATGACTTTATTAAACTAAAAGTAAGATACATACAATATTATTTACAAATATGGATCGCACGGGCAGTAAGCCGTACGTGCTGTTGGCAGTCCGTTACAATAAGTTGATGTTTAAAAACAAAAAAAAAACACAATAATATTACAATTAGATAACAATACAATTACATTATACATTAACTTAGTTATGTAGAATTATTAAGAATTAATAATTTTCCGCGTTTTGTCCAGAAATATACCCAGGTTTATCCAATTTTCTGGGTTTACCAGTAAACCGTAGCATGCCAATCTTCCACGATTTGAATTTAGAAATCTTTCCGGTAATAACTGATACCTCCAATATTCTAAATCGTTACATTTTCCTAGTATATGTATCTCGTCTTCAAAGCTCCCGCACAGTGGACATATTCACATATCGTGATCGTCGCTAATTTTTAAAAATGTCCATGCCCCTAACCTGAACCAACCAAGCCCTGATCTCTCTAGCTAATACATGGCATCCGCTGCTACGTCTAAATAGATGAAATACCTGTTTGTGTTTTTATTGTTAGTTGAATAATTTAAACGAAAATTATGGCTTAATTGAATTATATGGCGTACATTGCGACAAACAAACATTGCGATTGCTAGAATCAATTTTTAATTTCGGATTTCAGGTAAACCCTCACTTCTAATGGTTGGATTTCGCTGATTTTGTTTTTATCCTATATGCCATATACTAAGTTACGTTGTGGAGTTTCGAAAAGTGCGACCTCTAGAGCAATTTTTAAATGCTCGTTTCAGGTGAACTCATATACCTAATGTTTTTAGAGTTAATGTAACCATTGGGAGATATTTCAATAGCTACAGTATGTATCTTCTCCAGATCGAGAAACGCAGGCTAAAAGAATGGGATATCACCGCTATACTGACAATATGATCTTCCACCTCTGTGACTAACACACGTAATGGGAGCTAGTAGACCTGTCACGCCATATCGTTTATTATTATTACTAGTGGTTATGCTTCTTGCCTCTGGTCCCGAAGGTCACGGATTCAAACCCGGCCGGGGTCGATGGAGTTTTAGGATGGAAAAATCCAAGGAGCAAGTCCTCGGGAGGGACTTTAAGCCGTGGATCCCGAGTCTGAAGATTTTCAGGCTCGTAAAAGGTCCTTAAGCCTGAATAAAAATGTCTCTAAGCAAAATTTACCTAATGTTCCCGTCCTAGTACTACCTTAGTTTCCTCGATGTCAATATGAGGCGGATCGCTGACCACGGGCCTCTCCAATGGCATCTATACGAAAACAAGTGTAACTAAATTAGTATGGTTCAAATTCTTCCCACTAGGGGGAGAGAACATAAATCTCGTTGAGGGAAACAAGGGCTTACAAGATTATTATTATTATTATTATTATTATTATTATTATTATTATTATTATTATTTCGTTTTGTACATTTGTTTTGAAAATATAAACTAAGAACTACTTGTGCTGTTAAATTGGTAAGTGGATATATAGTCATTTTTTTTTGCCAGAGGCATGCCACAATATGTAGCAAACTTTTATATGTGTGTTTTCGAATGCCACCCACCGCCTTCTATGGGCTTCACGTTTCGCGCCAGACAAGTAGATGGTGATGATGTATTATATTTTATATTGACGCTATACTTTGGCGGACCATTTCACATAGATTATTAACGAATGTATTGTGCGCAGAGAGGGGTGTACTTTGAGTGTATGTTTAAGTATTTGTGTAGTGTTAAATGTATTGTAAGAGGCATAATGATGATGAAAAAAAGGTAGAAGATGAAACCAGGTGCCGGTATATAGACTATTCCTGTCGAAAAGCACCAAGGTGATCAACAGGCGTTACGTGTCCATCTGATGGACTAATCGCTGTCAACAATACCAGATGCCTTCTCAACATCATGCACTGTGGAGGAATTTGCTTTTTAATGTAGGAATCTGGTGCACAATTTAGCGATTAAAATTTGCGAAAATCCATTATTGTATTCGTTACTGTGGTATCTAAACCAGTCAGTTCTATATTATTCATAACACTGAAAAGATGATTCTAACAAGGGAACTGTCGACCATTACTTGCCAAAACCTACCTCGAAATTCCTCCCACAGAAGCTTTATGATGTATGAAGGGCGTGTTCAAAAATGTATCTGTTGCTTTTAATTACAAATTCAGGGCAAAAAATATATTTTAAACTATAGGGAAGAAATACAACTCCAGACTTCGTGGATTGGATAACCCTCCTACTTGCCGTCCGCGCCGCTCCCCACCGCACTCCTAACCGCTCTATACAAGCATGGACGTCTATCTCCATTGCACAATGATGTATTCTGGCTTCGATGTTTATGACATACATTTAAAATCTGTAGATAATTGTTTTGAAAGGGCCTTTGCACATCACAACGCTTCTCTGGAAGACATTTAAAGGTAAGTTTCGGCATGTAATGGTAGACAGTTCCCTTCTAAGTCAATGCAGAATTAATAAACTTGGTTGAAGTAGTGATGACATTTATCTGTCGTGTGATTAGTTTCTATTAATGAAGTTGGTATCCATTTCAAGTCTCGTCTTCAACTTTCCTATTTAAACTATTGAGAAAGTGGCGAACGGAGGTAAATTAAATGGGGAGGTAACATTTCGATTGTAGATTGGATTAAATTCAGCTGGCACTAAATGAACTCTGAAACTTTACCTTTTGGTAATATTTTCCGTCAACTTTGTTAACACTTTTAATGGCGAAGTTGAAGGTGCTGTGCTTAAGGCTCTCTGGAGTATGGGAAAGAGCCAGAGCGGGTGGGAGAGGAACACCTGCAATAACTTGCACCACCTGTAGCACTAACACCTCCTTCTCGACCTCTTTCCATCAACAATTGATTTTTCTAGTTTGTATTATTGAAGTAATGCACTTTTCGTATATATTTCCAGTAAAATGTCAAAACATAAAGTAAGTACCTGATATCAGTCAACCAAAACTAGATTAAATCTCTGTTTAAAATACTTCGTCAAGTTGTTAAACAGAAATTTAATTTAGTTGAGGACGACTGATATATCAGGTACTTATTTTGATATTTTAACATTTTATCATGTAACCTCAATGGTGCTTTGCAATGAATTTAAAAGTATTGATATTTCTAGTAATAAGTGAAATACAGTGTGTACCATTCAAACCGCCCACATTTTAATTAATCATAACTGACAAAGTATGCGGAATTATGAAATGAGACCGATATTTTTTTTATTATATAAAACTTTCCTCATTAGAGGATTGCCTCAAGGACAAAGTGATACAGACAATTAATTTTTGTAATTGATGAAATACATTTTGTAAATATATTTTTAAAAATTCATCTTGTAGGCCTAATTGAAGTATACATACTATAAAGTAATTTTGTAAATATGGTTTCTTAAAATTGAAACTGATCCTCTAATGGCAGCGATGGCAATTCTAGAAAGATACACCCTGTCCAAATCTAAGGAGTTCCAAAATTTGGCTAAGAATCCTAGTATAGTACCTCTTGCCCCGATCATTAATCCTGTGACAGTTATACTATCTAAAATATATATGTAGTCAATATGCCCATTTCACCAATTAATGTTTTAAAATGGTCAACAAGTTTCTACAGCCAAGCTGTCATTCTCAAGACCAAAAATCAGTCAATATCTGGTCTTGAGAATGACAGCTTGGCTGTAGAAACTTGTTGACCATTTTAAAACATTAATTGGTGAAATGGGCATATTGACTACATATATATTTTAATATTATATCACCAAGAAGATCACTTGTGTATTAAAAAAAGTTATACTATCTAGTTGGTATTTATCTTTTTAATAGTCAATTGTTGGCTCATATATGGCTTTCGTTTCAGAGTCAACTTCCTCAGGTTGGTCACTATGAGTCTCAAAACGAATTGTGGGATCTAATATCATACCAATTTTAGAGGATGGTCTAAATGCAATAATATCTACTCGTTTGTTACTCCCATTAATGGCCACACCATGTACTTCTTCATAAACTGTGTATCCAAAATCTCGCAAGGCTTCTGCCATCATATTTCGAATAGTGTGTTGCCGAATATTTCTCAGTGATTCTCCAAATGGACAGAAACTCAAAGAATTTTCATTGCCACATATTACCACACACTAAAACACCTATATATGTGTATTACCATTAGTAGCACGAACAATATCAAGTCTGTATTCGATTTCAATGTTTGTGATTAATACGAGAAATTGCAGCTGACTGGTAGGCTGTCGGGTCATGCACTTATATACATAGTATGTGGCTCACCGGAAAGATTTCTACATTCAAATTGGGAAAGATTGGCATGCTATGAGTTATTGGTATATCCAGAAAATTGGATAAACCTCGGTAAATTTCTGGACAAAACGCGGAAAATAAGGACAACACTCATTCATGAATAAATATATATTATCAAAATGCAATACCATTAATTCTTAACAATTATATATAAATTAATTAGTGTATAATGCTATTGTGTTATTATTTAATTGTAATATTATTGTGTTTTCTTTATGTAATTGTAATGTTAATGTTTTTTTAGTGTATAATGCTATTGTGTTATTATTTAATTGTAATATTATTGTGTTTTCTTTATGTAATTGTAATGTTATTGCTTTTTTGTTGTTTATTTTTTTTACACTAGTACCAATTATTACTTTATTGTAACGGACTGTCAACAGCACGTACGGCGTATTGCCTGTGCGACCTATATTTGTAAATAATATTGTAAATATCTTCCTTTTTGTCTAATAAAGTCCTACTACTACTACTAGTATGTGGGTCAGTGTTTTTGTACTGTTATAGAGTGAGAAACAATTTTTTTATGAACATATTGGTTTAAGAAAATAAGTACACCGCTTATTCTATTCCACTAAAATTATTTATCATAGTCTGTATAAAAGTTTCAGATTTAAGCGCTCGTAAATAGAATAACGAACGTCAAAAAACGTAACTAGACATTGACATCATGTTTTACAGAGTGAGAATAAACTAATAACACTGGTCAACATGATTTTTGTCTCATGAGTACCAATAGTTGTACTTGATGCAATTCTTTATCGTGTTTTCAAATACGTATTCGGAATTTCTCCATCACCCACAGTTTTTTTATTTCAATTTCAATTAATGAATTTAAATAATTATTTTTTAATAAACGTTTTTTCGTCCTTTTGTCAATTGTAGAATAAAACCAAATGAGCTAACTTAGGAGATTTCAGCTATGGAAAAGAGATATCAAGGCAAATGGAATCCTAATATGCTGGCCGATTATTGTTGGACCATCAAGAGGGATGCTCCACAGGCGAAATATAGCAGAAAATCGTCATTTCGTACTTCCTAGGTGAGTTCGAATGTTCGAATATTGTGAGGTTACGAATGTAGAAAATATTAAAGTGTTTGAAATTATAAATGCCTGTCTCTCGAAAACCTTGCGTATTGGAGAAACTCCGTTATCATATATGAATTCAGGAGAAAAAATACTATGAGAATCACATTTTAGTTCTGAGACAAAAAAACATTAATTTTTTGTTGCTCATTGTAATCTCTGTAAAGTCTTAAATTTTATTTCAACAAGGAATAGTACATGTTGTACATATATGGGAGGAGTTGCAAAATGCATGCTTGAGTTTAATGCTCCAATATACATTTGTTACTAATTATACGGAATATAGGTAACTGACATAATAACAAACGTTTCTGCGTGGTTTAAGAGCTTTAATTAAAATAAATAGCAATTATTTGTTACATTTAAATTTGTTCATATTCTACAATAATTTGGGATTTAAATATTTTTAACATCCACATATCACTTTGGGAAGTAGGAATGAACATTTAATGTTAAAGTCTTATCTCAAAATTTACTTGTAACTCACCGTAACAAAAGCATTCTATGAATAAAGTAGGAGAAAAATATTAAGCCTCATTTAAGGGAGGTGAATTAGTGGTATTTTCTTCAAATTGAAAACATTGTTTGGCTACATTATTGAAATTAGAATTTATTATACTTTCACTTTAATTATTAGGGTACCGGCTACCATTGCATTCCGAATCCTACATTGAAATTTCTCTCAGAGAAGCGTTGTGTTTACCAAGGTCGAGATAAAAAAAATGTTTGTCGTTTTTCGCTATCCATCCATCCATAGTAATTCTTCCCGAGGGCAGATATTTCACTGCAATCATAGCATTTTCGTGCTATGCTTTGCAGCTTTACTAGGGAATTATAGGTGTGGTAGCTTTCCGCTGCTTTCCACACCGGTGAAGGATGATGATGATAATGATAATGAAAATGGCCGGATGATTTTCGGGGACCGTTGGGCCCAAAGCATCCTGATTTTTGTCTTACAGGTGAGGAAAAACTCCGATAAAAACGTCACTCAGGAGCCTGTCCCGACCGGGAATCTAACCCGGGCCCGCTGCGTGACAAGGCAGCACGCTACCTCGAGACCACAGCGGTGGACTTTTTACTATAAGGCACAGAAATCGAAGACAGAATCGAGCAACGGAACCCATTGTACGGAGCAGATATACATCCCTGCGTGCGTTAAGAGCGGAGTGAATTGAGGCAGGACGCGGCACGGAAGGTAGATAGTGAGGCGGGACGCGGCGCGGGAGGTGGATATTGGGTTTTCCCAGTCTGCCAATACAAGAGTTGTCTTACTTGCCTGTTATTATATGGGAGATTTGGCGCTGGATTTTAGTGTCTTGGAGTTAAAAACGGCACATAATTTTTTAATACAATCTTTGTACATCACAATGCGTCTCTGAAATACATTTCAAGGTAAATTTCGACATGCAACGGTTGACCGTTCCCTTGTTAGTTTTATACGGTGCACTTAATTATTATAGTTATGAATTATATTTAAAACATATATTTTTAACATTCTCTGTATGTGAAGGTGCATTAGGTTTATGGACTGGAAGCATTGGTATATTTCTCTGTAATTATTCTGAAATTTAAAAAAAAATGTAGTGCGATGTGTAGATGAGAGCTTTAGCAGTAATAATTTATTAGACTAAAAGTACGATAGATACAATGTTATTTACAAATAAGGGTCGCACGGGCAGTAAGCCGTACGTGCTGTTGACAGTCCGTTACAATAAAGTTATGCATGGTAATAATATAACGTAAAAAAAACACAATAATATTACAATTAAATAATTAAACAATAACACTATACATTAATTATGTAGAAGTATTAAGAATTAATGGTATTACGTTTTGATAAATTTATTTATTCATGACTGAGTGTTGTTCTTATTTTCCACGTTTTGTCCGGAAATTTATCCAAGTTTATCCAATTTTCTGAATTTACCATTAACTCATAGCATGCCAATCTTGAGTTTATATCTGCTGGGCCATGAACCTCCGGGAATATGAGTGAGTTACCGAACTTATAGTCTTTTGTTCATATTGTGTTTGGAATAGCAGTAACTGAACAATCTCTTCATGAACATGAAAATGCCTGTTTTCTTTTATCAACATAGATATTTGATCATGCTTTCCATAATAAAGATTCTTTAAAAAATCCACTTAGGCCAATTGGGCTATTAAAAAGTAATTATATATTATATTGACTTACAACCGTATTAATGAGTCATAAAAAACGTGATTCTATAAGCATTTTTTAATTGATGATAGCTAACATTTGAATACATTGAATATACACTTGAACACAAATTTATGTGAAATTTGAAGGGTACAAACTCCATGGAATTATGCCCGCATTACATGTGGCTGATTGGTCTCTTTCACGCAACGCATACTCATGCGTAAAATCTATTAATCAGTGGTTTGGAAATGGTTTCGCACTTTTTCATATCCTACTGGCATCCTGGATTTTGCGGGATCCATTACTGGTTTTCTGTCACCACATAATCTGTTAGAATCTTCGTACAACCTAACAATATATTTTCCTAATTTTACTATCTGTTTTTTATTTCTCTCTTTCAGGAGAGACTTAAGTGGAAAGGTAAAAATTATCTGATAATACTAGCCAACTGTCCCTCTGATATATTAAGATATATAAATTGTTTATTACTGTTTATAAAAAACCGAATTTGCCTTTCAAAATATTCTATCACTTAAGTGTTTTGAGTTTTTCAGTGTTTTTAATTTTTATCAATGTTGATAAAATTTCATTCAGTCCATAATTTTGTATTAAAGATGCCTTTGGGCTTATTTTCATTTTTTCGCTCTTTTCTGTTTTGTTAAGATGTTTTATTATAGAATTGCTGCTTTATTATATGCCTGTGAGGTAGTATTCACACAGGGAAACACAGTACAGGTTCCAGGTATAGCCTATAAGGAAATATTACGTACTGTAATTCATTCATTCATTCACCACCCATCCACTCTTTCATTCATTAGTTAATTCCATGATTCATTCGTTCGTCCATTTATTCTTTGATTAATTAATTCATTCATTCATTCTTCCATTTATTCATTAATTCATTCGTTTGTCAATTAATTAATTATTAATTCATTCGTTCAGTCACTCATTGCTCCTTTTGTCTATCCAGTCATTAATTCATTAATTTGTCAGTTTATTCATTCTTATCATCCGTCTACCCATCCAGTCATTCATTTGTCCACTTATTTATTCAGTCACCTATTAATCTATTATTTCATTCATCCATTTATTTACTGATTCATTCGTTTTCCATTTATTTATTGATCCATTCGTTTGTCCGTTTGTGCGTTGATTCATTCGTTTGTTAATTTATACATTGATTCATTCGTTCATTCACTCGTTCGTTCTTTATTTATTTATTCTTGTATTCATTCGCACGCCCTTTCATGCATTCGTTTGGTCCACCTACTCACTTATTCATTCGTTCGTTTATTTAATTATTTATTCATTCGTGCAAACATCCATCCATCTATTCATTGTCCACTTATTTATTCATTCAATCATTTATCGTTTATTCAATGATTCATTCGTCCTTTTATTCATTAATTAATGCGCTTATCAATGCATCCGTCCATTCAACCATTGATTTATACTTCTATTCAACAAAATATTCTATGCATCCGCCCATTCAATCATTGATTTATACTTCTATTCATCAAAATATTCATTAATTCATTTATTCATACTTTTATTCATCAAAATATGCATTAATTTATCAATTCGTACTTCATTAATTGATTCATCATATCTTTCGTCTTTTTTCATTTATTCATTAATTCGGCCATATGTTCATTCATTCAAACTTCATTTGTTCATTAATACATATGGAGTTAGCGATGAAATCTGTGTTTTGAGGCAGCCTGTAGTCTGGATTAAACTAAATAATTATGTAGTAAGACGAGTATCTTAACTATCAATCAAGTCGTGTTTACAGGAGATGGATGAAGACGGTAGTACTGCTAAATCTAGATGTAGAGGGCCCTAGGGAACAAACCGCCACTGTATTGTGTGAATTATCTCAAAGCATCACGTATCTGACATTACCAGCCTCTCGTTCCCATGACAACGGGCCTAGCTGCATTTTATATGTTAATCAACTGCAATGCTGTTTCTTTCAATTTGATTTCCTGCAAACTGCGTCATTACCATTATTCTCTCAGGACTATATTGTTCCAAATTTACAAACTGCCATATTTATGCATTAAAATATTTATTTACCAAACAAGGAGTAAAACAAAGTTTTAGAAATGAGATTGGAAACGAATTCATAAATAATTTACATCCCTTCCATTGTCCTTAATTGTATAAGTTACTAGCGGAGCCAGCAGATGTTGTCCTGCCCGAACGTTGAAATCTCGTATCATGGTCGGATGATAAAAATATAAGTTACTTATTTATCATAAAATTCACTAATTAATAAATTCGCAAGAAAACTCCTCATTGTCATCTGTTGTGACTGAAGAAGCGTGCATTATGACGTCACATTATTGTAGCGCGGAATATGTCGATGATGCAGATGACTACATATCTGACATAAAAATTTTCTATAACCCGATCGTTGCGCCACCTACCGAGTCCAATTGTGAATCTAAACCATCCAGGGACCCACACAAACACACAAAAAAAATGCATCAAAATCGATCTAGTTGTTTAGGCAGTTGTTAATTTCGGATTTCAAGTGAACCTCCACTTTTAATTGCGGGATTTTGCTCATGATTTGACAATACCTACCTCGGTTTATTTTAATAGGATTACTGAGTTTTGGTGTAAAACATCGAAAATTATGACCACTAGACCGATTTTTAAGTTTTAACTTCAGGTGAACTCCTACATCAAATAGTTTTAGAGGGTTGAATTGTGAATCTAAACCACCGAGGGATCCAATCAGACATACACAAAAAATTTCATAAGTAATGCTACGAGTGATTTCCAAATTATCGATATATTCACGACTCACGAATTGAGAAGTGAACTTACCTAGAGAATTTGGAAATCAAGAGTGGTATTTGTTAGGACTATTTAACGAATAAAATTGAGCTGTTTACTCACAAATCATTATTTAACTATAGCTATTTTAAAATATTTATATATTTAATGTAAACGGCGATGTTTGAAAACAAATGAGAAACGATTGGTACGCTTGATTTGCTTATTTTGTCCATCAAAGCAACCAGATCATATTATTTATTGCCAAAGGATCGAAATATTGTAAGAATGCACTCTAGTGGAGAAATTTATAACCACCATTATCGGTATTAATTCATTTCTAATGTTCTATGATGTAAATATGTCAATTACATTTTTCTGCAACGTCATTTCCTGGAAAATAATTCGTTTAAGAAAGTGCTAACAGTGTTTTTTTTTTGGTACAATCAGTTGTTACAAATGTTTTTATATTATCTCTCGTATGCGCTACATGTTGACATTCAAGCACTACTCGTATATATACAATCTGGTAGCCGTATTTCTTAGAGAACCAGTCACTGTAAAATAATGCTATAACCTATTCGGAATGTTAAAAAGGAGGCGTTTCTTTTAATATGATAAACTTGTTTGATAAATTCGAGGTGAAACATGACTGTGATTGGTTGTAAATAAAAAAAATCAATGAAATGTGATTGGTCATTGACTCCCATTTGGGACATGAGTTAAATATTAAAATATATATACAGTCAATATGCCCATTTCACCAATAAATGTTTAAAATGGTCAACTAGTTTCTACAGCCAAGCTGTCATTCTCAAGACCAGTTATTGAAGAGTCAATAACTGGTCTTGAGAATGACAGCTTGGCTGTAGAAACTAGTTGACCATTTTAAACATTTATTGGTGAAATGGGCATATTGACTGTATATATATTTTAATATTGTATCACCAAGAAGATCAATTGTGTATTAAATGAGTTAAATAGTCATCAAAATCTCTCCAGTCATTTAGGAGGAGTTCATTGACAAATACACGTACGGAAGAATTATATATATATAAAGATTATTTCGAATCGGCTTCGATGATTTAGGGGTTATATTCCTAGACTCGACTAACACTCGAAAATAAAATAATGTCTGATGTAAGTTCTGGAAGTACAGAGTGGGACATAAATACCTGAAGGTTTTAAATAGTATATTACGATGCGAGGTTGGGAAATGGTTTTTACAGAAACGAGGAAAATGTTTAAAAACCGTGCGATAACGAGGTTTTTAATTTCCGAGTTTCTGTAAAACACTTCACGAACGTGTGTTGTATATCATTTTTTTCGCGATGGTGTTTTTAAAATAATAAATAATAGTAAAATAATATCTTAGTTGGAAATATTTGCGTTCATTATAAGCAACTGGTCCCGCGCCGTAGCCGAGTGGTTAAGGCAAGAAACCTTGGCGCAGAGCTACGGGACTTGCGCTGGTTCGAGTCCTCATTGCGGAAGACATTCCCTCATGGAATTTCCGCCAGTTTGTGACCGGTGTCCATCCAGCATCGTGAGGCATTTGGGTAGCTACAATAAGTAGCGACTCCAGGTTTAGAAGATCAGCTATAACGTCTGGGGGACCCGACATGCTGACCCTATGTCGCCCGTACACTAGTTAGATTAACACATTTGGATGTGAGGCCAGTAGCCGGCTGGTTAGGGCAAAGGCCTGTTAGGCCTGTCGCGCTTGGAATAATAAACAACTGACTAACGTTAACAGTGTGGGCAATGTTTATTAGTTGAAACTATAGCAGGCCGTGACACCAATCAGTAATAAAATGGCGCAAGTACGTACTTATTGTTTTATATATAAAAATTGCAAGTGCACATAAATAAACGCCTGATATTTATTTTGGGAATTGGTGACCAAAAACCTCATGAAACGAGGAATTATGGAAGATAACATCACATGACGAGATCTGGAAGGAGACTAAATATCGCAAATGGAAATGGATTGAACGCACTCTCAGTGTGCCAAAGAGAGCACTGGCATGGAATAAACAGGGAGTGGTTAGAAAGAGGCGAAGACCAAAGACTACATGGCGCAGCACTGTAACAACAAAAATTAAACAAAAAAGGAAAAGTGTTGGAATGAAGTCAGGAATTTGACAAAGAATCAGAGTCAAGTGGCATGCTTTCACAAAGGCACTATGCTTCCAAGAGGAGTGACAGAAACTACTACTACTTCGAGAGGGACCATCAAAATTCTGAGGATGATTAAATGTACTTTGACAAAAATAAATATAGACTATTTAACTCATGCCCCAAATGGGAGTCAATGACCAATCACGTTACAATGATTTTTTATTTACAACCAATTACAGTCCTGTTTCGCCTAGAATTTACCAACTAAATTTTATCATAATAAAGAAAGCACCTCCTCTTTAACATTCTGTATAGGTCATAACATTATTTTGCAGTGACTGACCCACTAAGAAATACGGCTGCCAGATTGTATATTTAGTGTATGAATGTTAACACATACCGCATGCGTGAGTTAATATAAAAACATTTGTAGCAATTGATTATACCACCAAAAAAGAAACCACTGTTTGCACTTTCTTAAATGCATTTTTCCCCCATAAAAATATAATTGTCATATTTACATCATAGGCCATCAGAAATGAATTAATATACAGTTTGATGTGCTGCATTTTGTCTCCACTAGAGTGTATTCTTACAATATTGCGTTCCTTTGGCAATAAATAATATGATCTGGTTTCAGTGACGAACAAAAGAAGCAAATGAAGTGTACCAATCGTTTCTCATTTGTTTTCAAACATCGCCCGTTACATTAAATATATATAACTATTTTAAAATAACTATATTTAAGTAATGATTTTTGAGGAAACAGCTTAATTTTATTCGTTAAATAGTCCTAACAAATGCCACTCTTGATTTCCAAATTCTCTAGATAAACTGGAAATCACTCGTGGCATTACGTACGATATTTTTTTTTATTGAACTGTTCTGTATACCGATAAGAATGTGATTACAATTTGAAATTGATTTAAGACAAACACACTATACGAATTGAAAATTGGAGTAAGCTAAGCAAAGTGTTATTAAAAACAATTTTGTAGCTGTAGGAGGAGCGGTAAGGGATTTTTAATAGTAAGCACGCTAAAAGCAATTTCAATGTTTATCGACACATAGTCAGCGTACTGGAAAACCAATTAACGTTGGATAGAACTTCTTAGTGGTTTCCACAGCTTAGAAGATCGTTAGCGTAGGATTATTGATATGGGATCATCTTTCTTTTTTACTACTATTCAATTGTTAAGTTACGGTACATATCTTATGCCGATCTCTCGAGAAATGGAACCATTGAAGTTCTCATGTATGTTTTTTTTACATACATTCTTCTATCCTACCTAGGAGACAGCGAAAATCACCATAACTATATATATATATATATATATATTAATTCTGCCCGAGGACAGGACTTTCACTGCAATCATGGCATTTTTCATGCTATGCTTTGCAGCTTTACTAGGGAATTATAAGTGTGGTAGCTTCCCGTTGCTTTCCACACCGGTGAAGGATGATTATGATAATGGTAAGGATGATGATGATGATAGCCGGATGATTTTCGGGGACCGTTGGGCCCTAAGCTTCCTGATATTTGTCTTACAGGTGAGGAAAGACCCAGAAAAAAAGAACCTCACCCAGGAAGATTGTCCCGACTGGGGATTGAACCCGGGGGCTGCTGTGTGAGCAGGCAGCACGCTACCTCGAGACCATGGCTGTGGATACCAGATATAGCCTATATATATATATATATATATATATATATATAGGCTATATCAGAAATAGGAAAAATGATATTAGATTGACAGAAAGTAATTAGCATGCTGAACTCAGTACTATGGAGTAAAAAAAATCAATTTCAGGACAATATATGTATTTATTTATTTATTTATTTTTTATTTATTTATCTATTTATTTAAAATACCATTTTAGAGAGAATTGCGTTATATAGAGCAGAGCCATGGAAAATTGAAAGGTGTCAAGCAACAAACTATTAGCAACATAGATGGATTATTGGGGAAGATCATCGCGGAACTCCTGTTAAAAAAAACGAAATTAGGATAAATATTACTAAGTTGAAAGAATTGATTAAGATGGTACGGATAGAATGGGAAATGAAAGAGGGGGTAAAGAAGCTTCTTCTACGAAAACCAAAGTGAAAACGCCCAGATGGTAAACCAATAATGTGGCGAGAGAATACCATTAACGGTGATTTGAAGGAAGTAAAATATACAGGGGATGATTGGAAAACATTAGCTCAGGATAGGGATGTATGGAGAGCTTATGTTCACGCGACAGTGAACTTACGGATTGGATAGAGCCAGTGACTTAGTTAGCTATTTAGTTGGATACTTGCATCAAGTCCCAGATTTCTTAATGTTATTTTTCAGTAGCTCCTGATTATCGTCTATGGATACTATATCACCAGCATATAGCAACAGCTGCATAATTATACGCCGATATTACATGAGGAATTTTCTTCCTCCATGGGGACTCGAACCAAATAAATTTTCGTATCTCTATATTCATGCATTCTACCTTAAATTGGCAGGTACTTCGCCCAAACTTAGTATGATCTATCGTTCTTATGTTTTCGCTTGGGTCTCATAACATCCTGTATAATGGTCCATTGCATATCTGTCTGATCAGAGGAAAATTACAATTCTTTACTTGCGGATGTAGTGGAAGGGACAGAGAGGAAGTTGAAAAGAAAGGACAGATTTGTCCTTTTTTTATCATATAAAGGCAAACGGCCTTTTCCACTTGATCGAACCATTTCTTCTTTTCTCATTGTGCTTTCTTTTGAAAACGTAGTGTCATCTTCTAGAGTCAGTCTTTATGAGAATGGAACTTTTCTCTTTAGTATCCGACGTTTTGTAGCATATAAAGTCTAGTTTATTTTAAATCTTCACATCGTTTCGCATACTAAAATGTTACTTGCAGTTTTATATTTTGTGTTGCTGTAAATTGAACTTGTTTTCTATACACGTAATGGTAAGACAGCTATATATTTTATTGTAGCAAATAAAATTTTGTGTGTTTTTATATTTGTCGTATATATCACTTGGTCTGTCTTCACAAGGCGTTTCAATTGTCGAATGATTCAATAGTCTTTATTAATTTTCATCTTTTTATTATAAGATACATATAGTATCGCGCCTTAGCCTAGTGGTTAAGGTAAGATTCCTTGGGTGAGAGCTACAGGAGTTGCGCCAGTTCGGGTCTCCAATGAGGAAGAAATTTTCTCATATAATTTCGGCTAGTATGGACCGGTGCCCACCTAGCATCGTGAGGGATTTGGGTAGTTAAATGAGTAGCGGCTACAGATTAAGAATATCAGTTATAACGGCTGGAGAACCTACATGCTGACCATATATGACCCTTACACTTGCTGGATGATTGTCTACCTCTGTGATTAATACATGTGGATATTAGGCCAGCAGCCCTCTGGTAGGCCAAGGGCCTTCCTTATAGGCCTCTCGAGCGATATAGAGTTTGTATATATATATATATATATATCTTCTTGTAAGCCTATGTTTTCTCTTAACAATGATTTAGGCGCTCTCCCCCTATAGGGAAGAATTTGAACCATGCTAATTTAGTTACACTTGTTTTCGTATAGATGTCATTTCAGTGGTCCGTGGTCAGCGATCCGCCTCATACTGACATCTAGGAAACCAAGGTAGTACTAGGACGGGAAAATTCGGTAAATTTTGCTTAGTGGCCTTTTCATTCAGGCTTAAGGATCTTTTACGAGCCTGAAAATCTTGAGACTCGGGACCCACGACTTCAAGTCCCTCCCGGAGGACTTGCTCCATCTTAAAAAAAATCCTCGGAACAAGAGGCAAGGAGCATAACCACTAGTCCACCTCGGCCGATCATTAGAGTATGTACACATACACACACATACACACACACACACACACACACACACACATATATATATATATATATATATATATATATATATGGAGTCAGGGAATATATTTATATATGAAGGAGAAACATCTACAACCAAGGGATTGGATGGACGGACAAAATTGGCTATTGGGAATCGGGCGATGTCAACGACATTAATCAATCAATGATGTATATATATATATATATATATATTAAAACTAGCGGACCCGGCAGATGTTATCCTGCCCGAACGTGCAATTCTCGAGTCATGGCCGGACGATAACAATGTAAGTTTTTTTTTTTTTACCATGAAATTCACTAATTAATAAGTTCACAAGAAAACTCCTTACTGCCATCTGTTGTGCATCAAGAAGCGTGCTTTATGAGACGTCACATTGTTGTCGTGCGGAATATGACCGTAATGCAGATGACTACATATCTGGAATAAAACAATGCTTTAACCCGATCACAGCGCCACCTACTGGGGCCAGTTGTGAAATCTAAACTATCAAGGGACCCACTCAAACACACACACAAATTTTGTTAAAAATCGGTCTAGTCGTTTAGGCAATTTTTATTTTCGACTTTCAAGTAAACCTCCACTTTTAATTGTCGGATTTCGCAATTTTTTATAATACCTACCTCGGTTTATTTTAATAGGATATACTGAGTTTCGTTGTGAAACGTCAACAATAGTGACCACTAGAGCGATTTTTAAATTTTAAATTCATGTGAACTGAACACCTAATGGTTTTAGAGGTTCCACTTGTGAATCTAAACCATCGAGGAACCAAATGAGACACACACAAAACATTTAATCAAAATCGATCGAGTCGTTTAGGAGGAATTCTGTGACAAACACAATATTAAATTGTGTACTATGTTGATCAGCCTGCTCAACTTTCTAGAATATTAATCAACATTAGGTCTTTCAGGACTAGTCCCATCGTCAGCTGAAGGTAGTTGGTCTGTTGTCACTGTCTCTTAATAGTGTATATATATATATATATATATATGTGTGTGTGTGTGTGTTATAATTAAATGTTTAACATTGAGCAATGCAAGCTTAATATGGTATGATAAGAAAAATAAATGCCTGCATGGGATTCGAACCCGGATCTCTGAGTCTGTATCTCAGCGTGATATCCATTACACTACCAGGCGAATCCAATTCAAACACTTATATATATATATATATATATATATATATGCATGTATGTATGTATGTGTGTGTACACGTGGATGTAATAAAAGTGTACATGTTTTTAAGTATTGTGGTAAATATAATCATAATGCCTTATACATATTTTGTGTAGTTTTCTCAGAAAAATAGTTTCGTACAGAATTTTTTGGTGTAGTACTTTACAAAGATAGCGAGTATTGGTCCGAGTTGCACACAGTACATAGAAGATGTGGAATGAAATAACTTTGTCTTTTGATATTTGTTGAATGCAGGCTTTCACGGCCGGTAATCATAATGTTGAGTGATTCCGGGTTATGTGTCCGTGTTCCATCGTTGGTGTTGATTACCAAACGTTTTCGCCCTCAAACTGCGGAGGGCATCTTCAGTGGCGAGTGCTTCTAGGCTTGTTTCCTGGTCGGACGCTCTACTTAGAGTGAACGCTGCGGGTGTTGTAATTGAGACTAGTGGTGGTAGCAGGGTGAGCGGGCGTTGCTCTTGCTGATTGGCTAATGGTCGTCTCGCTGTTGTCCC
The DNA here is from genome assembly GCA_030220185.1 of Diploptera punctata. Taxonomy (NCBI): domain Eukaryota; kingdom Metazoa; phylum Arthropoda; class Insecta; order Blattodea; family Blaberidae; genus Diploptera; species Diploptera punctata. Next base: position 604,957 of record JASPKZ010008381.1, on the reverse strand, counting down.
GAGTGTTGATGCATTTATTTTCTAGTGTACGATACCAGGCCTTAGACAGTTTAATACCTTCCTCTTTTGTTAATATTTTCCTTATGCTTGTGTATTTCTATAGCCTCTCGATATAATCTAGGGAAATAATAGGAAGTTGTGGCTAAAACTTGTGTATCATCGAATAGAATCTGGTGTCCATTCATAATGGCATGTTCTGCTACAGCCGATTTATCATTGTTCGTGTGGTAAACCATACATAGGGACCACAAAAAGAAGTATAGCCACCCGTTTATCAGAACACAAAAGAAACTGCAGACAAGGAGAAATGGATAAATCGGCTGTAGCAGAACATGCCATTATGAATGGACACCAGATTCTATTCGATGATACACAAGTTTTAGCCACAACTTCCTATTATTTCCCTAGATTATATCGAGAGGCTATAGAAATACACAAGCATAAGGAAAATATTAACAGAAAAGAGGAAGGTATCAAACTGTCTAAGGCCTGGTATCGTACACTAGAAAATAAATGCATCAACACTAGGGACAACAAGGAGACGACCATTAGCCAATCAGCAAGAGCCACGCCCGCTCACCCTGCTCCCACCACTAATATCAATACAACACCCGCAGCGTTCACTCTAAGTAGAGCTTCCGACCAGGAAACACGCCTAGAAGCACTCGCCACTGAAGATGCCCTCCGCAGTTGAGGGCGAAACGTTTGGTATCAACACCAACTATGGACCACGGCCACATAACCCGGAATCACTCAACATTATCTTTTGATATTTGTTAATTCTATGATATATTTTACGAAATATTGAATTAAAGAAATTAAATTAAATTAACTTTATTATTGATCGACTGAGTGTTGAAAGTGACGTAATATGTATTTTATCAATAATATTAAAATAAAATATTATTAATTTCATGTCTCCTGCGTACTGTGTGAAACTCAGATCCATTCTCGACATCAATGTAAAGTAATACACCAATACATTTGTGTACTAACATACTGTTTTCTGACAAAACTTTGTAGTAAAAAATATACGACTTTTTTATTAGGCTATATTTAATACAATGTAGACTTCCAAAAAGCATATGATTCAATTAAGAGGGAGAAGTTATATAGTATCCTGCTGGAGTTCGGAATTCCTAAAACGTTAGTTAGACTTATACGAATGTGTCTAAATGGCTCAACGAGTAGGGTGCGTGTAGACAAACAGTTTTCAGACACTTTTGAAATCCAGAATGGGTTGAAGCAAGGAGATGCACTATCTCCTCTACTATTTAATTTTGTACTAGAGCATGCCATTAAATCTTTAGAGAATGAGGAAGGCTTACAACTGAATGGTATTAATAAGCTGTTAGTTTATGCTGATGATGTAGTACTATTGGCCGATAGCGAGGAGATACTGAAGGCCAACACGCACACACTATTGAGTAATACTAAGAAATTAGGACAGGAAGTAAATATCAGTAAAACTAAATATATGGTCACACGTAGAAATTCAGTATATAATGGAAATGGACAGCTGATGACAAATGAGGGAAATTTTGAGGAAATGGCTGAATTCAAATACCTAGGAACAATAATCACAAATAGGAATGAGATGCACAAAGAAATTAAACATAGGCTCAATTCTGGAAATGCGTGCTATTATGCATTGCAGAGACTTTTGATGTCCCAACTCCTTTCAAAAAACGTTAATCTGAAAATATATAAAACTATTATTGTACCAGTTATATTTATATGGGTGCGAAACATGGACTCTTACTTTAAGGGAGGAAAGGAGATCACAAGTATTTGAGAATAAAGTTCTTAGGAACATTTTTGGACCAAAGAGAGATGAACATACAGGTGAATGGAGAAGACTACATAACAATGAACTACATGGTCTTTATAGGAAGCCAGATATAATAAGAACAGTTAAGTCTCATAGACTGCGATGGGCAGGACATGTTGCGCGTATGGGGAATGAAAGACGTGCATGGAAACTTCTTGTAGGAAAGCCAGAAGGAAAACGCCCAGTTGGTAGACCAAGAATGAGGTGGGATAACAACATTAACTATGATTTGAGGGAAGTAGATTATACAGGGAATGATTGGAAAGCATTGGCTCAGGATAGGGATGTATGGAGAGCTTATGTCCGCGCGGCCATGAACCTACGGGTTCAATAGTGCCAGTGAGTAAGTAAGTATATTTAATACAAAGAATGTATATACTTACAATCTGCGTAATTTTATTAATTCCACCTATGTTCCTTTAAAGTGAGGGTGGCGTTAGACATGTGAATCTACCTAAAAATGGAGAGGATAAACTAAGATAAAGGAATGAGTAGTATTTTTTCTTGTGATTGCCGTGTGTTAATTTAAATGCTGCATGGAACTTCATTTTTGTTTTATCTAAAATAAACTTTTCTTTCTTTACAGGTAAGTCAGCCGTCCAGGTGAATTCTACTATTTGTAAGTTACATAGCATATATGATTTATTTTTTCCTCTTGTGTAAATTGAGATGAATAATTTTCCGAACATATGTGACTATTTTGGATTGATATTTGTTCTTGTTGGCGTACAATTATTTGTATTATATGTGTTGTGTAAATCTTAAAGGATAAAGTAAAATATTAAAATATATACCTGGCAGCTGCCGTCCTCAACTGGATTAAAATTATTAAAAAACTTAAGAACATCAAGCCTTTCGGAAACTATCTTCCACCTTCATCACAAGGATATGCGCTATTATCTGTAGTTTTTTGACGACGCTTTTGACGTCAGCGACTTCCAGCATCTTGGTAGGCCTAGCTACTGCCTGTTGCTTGTAATTTCGAATAGAGATTTTATGAGTTAAGCGTGTTCTCGTTTATAAATTCAATCGTTGATTAGTTCCTTTAAAATTTCAAGTTCCTATATAGGGTTTTTCATGTCTAGAAAATAGTATTGCTCATATGGGAACCCTGTTGCCACTTGACGCCGCAGACAGAGTGAGAGATATGGAAATACAATTATCTCCAAGTTTCGTTGGAAGAGGCTGGTTCAATGGCATCTCCGCTAGCCGCTGTTCCGGTAATTGAGATCACCTCCTAACTTCATCAAATATGTGGGTGATAATTATACCTTCCAAAATGACATTTTTTCCATAAATCAGGCACCCACCTTCTTGGCAAAGTTGTAGGTGAAACTATTAAACTAAGTTATTTATTTAAAATGAATTAACTAATAAATCGATATCACATAAAAGGACACGTTCACTAGAAAGAATTTCTCCATAAGAGGAAAATATTTTTCTAGACGTGAAAAACCCAATAGTATGTTTACCTTTTCGGTTGTTTTCCTTATGGACTTCCTCAAAACTCGTTGAGGGGTTATGCGGCTAAATTACGTGATATTTGTTTCATGGTCGCCCTTCCGCATATATACCGTATGTTATCAAGTGAGTGAGACATGTTGAATTTCGTTGGGTGTTTGCTAGCGTCATGTATGATTCATCTTATAATCTTTTATAGGGCTGCAAATATTTATTTTACGCTGTTTTAATTAAAATTTTGAAGGAATGTTATTGAGTTTGTTCTTATGAGAATATTTTCAAAAAATGCTTTCTTCATCGATCATATTACCAGACACCGATGATTTTTAGACACGGCATTGGCACATCACAGTGCTTCTTTGGGAGAAATTTCAGGATAGGCTTGTGGTTGCAATGATTGACAGTTCTCTTGTCATATTCTACAGAAATAAAACGAGGAAGGTGTTTTAAAAATCAGCAAAATTCGACAGAAATTAAAAAAAAATGGCTGTAACAGCAGCCATTCTGCTTTCTTGTAATGCAACTATGTACCCTATAATTTAACTAACCATATTGGAAGTTTATCCTAAAGGGTGTTTCATATATCACGCAAAATGCAATAATTAAATAAAAAATGCATCGAAATAAAAAAAATATAATATATATATCACAAAATTAATTTGTAATCATAGTATTCGTCTGAAGAAGGTACAAAGTACTGTAACAGCTGTAACGAATTTGTATTTAAATAAATATGGAAAATCAATTAAAATATAGGCCTAACAGTTATATTTTTATTTAATTAATGTACTTTTTTTATTTTCATCTACTTACACTCCCTTTTAAGTAAGTAAAATTATATCAGGCATATCTCCACCTCCACTGTCTCGGCAGGCAGTTACTCGGTCTATGAAATTCGTGATGACCCTTTCACAGACATCTCTGTTTATGTCGTTGATGACACGTTGAATTTATTCCTCGAGTTGGAGAACTGTTTGTGGTTTGTTCACATAGACTTTGGTCTTCACATAACCCACCTCAAAATAAGTCACATGGAGTAAGATCACAATAACTGGGAGGCCATTCCAAGTCGCCACGAATTGAGATCGCAGACTGAGGGAATTTTTCATGGAGTAGTGTCATTTACTCGCGGGATGTCTGACAGGTCCGAAGTCTACGTGTACAAACCACAAACAGTTCTATTACCTAGGGAAGAAATTGAACATATCATCAACGACATCAACAGAAATGTCTGTGAAAGGACCATCACGAACCTCATAGACCGAGTAAATGGTTGCCGAGACAGTGGAGGTGGTCATAATATGCCTCATATGAATTTTGTGCATTTGAATGGAAATAAAAAAATATATATATTTTGGGCGATAGTGAGTTTTGTCGTACTTACAACAATTGCGACCATGATTTGAAGTTCAACTTCCTACATTTCAGGATTGTCAACCTAAATTACTATATTGTAATATTATTTATACCCACGTGCGGGAAATAAAACCACTGCCCTCTATGTATACTACGTACAATGTATATACAAAAATTATCCGATGAGATACTAGATAGAAGTGTTATAAAACATTGGCAGTTCCTGCATTACTTTATGGGAGCGAAATTTGGGTCCATCCATCCATAGTAATTCTGCCCGAAGGCAGGTCCCTCACTGCAATCATAGCATTTTCATGCTATGCTTGCAGCTTTACTAGGGAATTGTGTAGGTGTGGTAGCTTCCCATTGCTTTCCACACCGGTGAAGGATGATGGTGATGATGATAATGATAAGGATGATGATGATGAAGATGATGGCCATATGATTTCGGGGACAGTTTGGGCCTTTAAAGTTTTCCTGACATTTGTCTTACAGGTGAGGAAAAACCCCGATAAAAACCTCACCCAGAAAAACTGCCCCGACCGGGGATCGAACCCGGGCCCGCTGCGTGACAAGGCAGCACGCTACCTCGAGACCACAGCGGTGGACCGAAATTTGGGTAATGACCAAAAAATTGCCAAGTAGAATACAAAGCGCAGAAATGAACGTCCTTAGAAGAACAAAATGCTGCACAAGATTGGAATGAATATATAAGAACAGAGTTAAATATATATCCATTGGATGAGAAAATCAGAGAATATAGAGAGATGGTTTATACATGTGGAAAGAATGAATGTGTCAAGATTACGAAGAGCAGCATTCAACTACAAGCCAAGAGGTTCAAGGAATGTAGGAAGGCCAGCGAAAAGATGGACAGAACAACTGTGAGGCGGAACAGGAAATTTGCCTAGCACGTGAGGTGAAGAAGATATACGAAAGGTAGTGTTAATATACATTATATGAAACAAATCACTGCATTCGACTCGTAAAATGAACTGAACTTTATTTGAAACAATTTAAAACAATAAATACGGTACTTCCGGCCATTTTATCAATAATTGTTCTTAAGGCCTCCTGTTTTTTCAACATTGCCCACACTGTCACGTTAGTCAATTGTTTATAATGAACGCAAATATTTCCAAAAATATGTTGTTATTATTATTTATTATTTTGAAAACACCATCACGCAAAACAATAATGTACAGTACACGTTTTTGAATATTTTACAGAATATCGGAAATTAAAAACCTCGCTATCGCTCGGTTTTTAAACATCTTTCCTCGATTCTGTAAAAACCACTTCCCACCTCGCATCGTAATAAACTATTTTTTATTTCAATACATTTTTACTTAGTTATTGTATTTTTTTAAAATTCCTTAATATATAAAACACCCTATTTATAAGATACAACAGTTAAATTGAATTAATATTTTTTTAATAAGTCAAGGGAATGATGGATCAGCGAAAATCATTTAAATATGTGTCATATTATACAAAAATGTTCAAACGGTTACGATTGTTTTTTCACTGCAGTCCGACCAATTTAAGCAATCTGGTATAAGGAATTAAGTTTATCGTATTTTAGGGTTAACAATAAATAAATCCTGTAAACCAGCGAAACTGAAGTCTTCGAATTAGCTTAGTTTATGCTGTTTCTGCGCGACATACTTTCTAACGATATTTCCTTTACTTCTTTTCACCTGGAAAACCTGAGAATTACGCGATGCTTTACCTGGAGTATTGTAACAACTGAAAATCTAATTCATCTAAAATAGCAGTGTTCTCTGATGAACATAATAAATTAAAATGATACAAAATAAGTAATAAAAAATGTTGATGCACATCAAATAAACCATTATATTTGCACAATCTTTTTTTTTTGTTGAGGAAAAAGTAAAACGAATCGTTTTAATTAAAAAATGTGTGAAGCGTCACATCTCATCCTTGTTGAATGTTTCAATACAGCGGCTGACACTTATTCCTGTACATTTATCATCCTCTAAGCTAATTTATCAGATACAGCCTCAGGCATAACTCCCTTATTTGACACAATTTTATATTGTAAGCTTTAATTCCATACCAACGTCGTATATCAGTAATATTTCAGCGATGTAATGTTTTACATATTCCCATTCTGATTTGAATTACACACTGGAATTCGTAATATTTATTTATTTATTAAGTCTCCAAGATTTTCCTATTTTACAAATGTATGTTAGGGCTGCAGTTACAGCGACCCATATTTGTAAATAATATTGTAAATATCTTACTTTTGTCTAATAAAGTCCTACTACTACTACTACTACTATAAAAGACAATTGAAGATACACATAATTACAAAACATAAATTAAATCTAATATATAAAAAATCGTTTGTATGTTTGTTTGTTCTTTATACGAGGGCATACCGTTGATCCGATTGTGATGTTGCAAAATGTTCAGGAGATTCTCGGGATGAACATAGGCTACAAGACTCTTACACCCTTAAAATCGCCCTTTGGAAAACGTGAAAAAAAAGCTCTTTGGACGCTTAAATGGCTTACGCTGCCTAATCCATAACAAATACACAAAATTAATGTACACTGAATTTAATATCTCAAAAATATCTACAAAAAAGTCCCCGACAGCATATGTCTATCTCTTACGGATAACTCAAAATAACCATTTTTGTCTTTCATTGATGCCAAGAAGATCGAGACAAGTACGTAGACTCCTGTGCAAAACACATGCCGGTACTCTTTTACAGATAACTCACAATAAAGAATTTTGTATTTTAGCTCATTTATGCCAAGAAGATCGAGATAAGTAGATTTTCGGGCAACACCGGGTAATCTGCACGTGAATCTTAAAATAATTACGATATACATTTATAAATATTTTTCATTTTACTTATTCAACTAATCGTAAGAAGTAGGCCCTACATTAATGTTTTACTTTAAGCTCATTTATGCCAAGAAGATCGGGATGAGTAGATTCCCGGACAACGCCGGGTATACAGCACGGTGTATCTAAAAATAATTACGATGTAAATTTTTCCTTTTACTTATTTAACTAAATATAAAACATTGATTTTCGTATTTCAGCTCATTTTTGTCAAAAGGTCGGGATAAGTAGATTATTCCCTGGCAAAGCCGGGTAATCAGCACGTGGTATCTAAAAAATATGAATTTATTATTTTTTACTTTTACTTATTAAACTAAACATAAAAGCACATTCATTTTCATTTATTTAGGTGCAGGAGCGCACGCCGGGTATTAGCTAGGAAAAAATAAAAATGAACGAAACACGAACAATTGAAATTAAAACTTGTAAAATAAGTAGTATTAAAATGAATGATGATGTGGTGAAAATAGCATTTACAAATGTTTTAAATGCTGTGTAACAATATTTCCGTTTTGAAATATCAATTATTAGATTACATAGTAGGCCTACTTGAATACATTCAGTTAAATGAAGTAAATATAAATAAAACTAAATATATGGTCACACGTAGAAATTCATTATATAATGGAAATAGACAGCTAATTACAAATGAGGGAAATTTTGACGAAGTGGCTGAATTCAAATACCTAGGAACAATAATCACAAATAGGAATGAGATACACAAAGAAATTAAACATAGGCTTAATTCTGGAAATGCGTGCTATTGTGCACTGCAGAGACTCTTGATGTCCCAACTCCTTTCAAAAAATGTTAAACTGAAAATATATAAAACTATTTTTCTACCAGTTATATTATATGGGTGCGAAACATGGACTCTTACTTTAAGGGAGGAACGAAGATTAGAAGTATTTGAGAATAAAGTACTTAGGAAAAATTTTGGACCAAAGAGAGATGAACAGACAGGTGAATGGAAAAGACTACACAACAATGAACTACATAGTCTTTGTAGGAGGCCAGATATAATAAGAACATTTAAGTCTCGTAGACTGCGATGGGCAAGACATGTTGCACGCATGGGGAATGAAAAACTTGCATGGAAGCTTCTTGTAGGAAGCCGGAGGGTAAACGCCCAGTTGGTAGACCAAGAATCAGGTGGGAGAATAACATTAACTATGATTTGAGTGAAGTAGATTATACAGGGAATGATTGGAAAGCATTAGCTCAGGATAGGGATGTATGGAAATCTAATGTCCGCGCGGCCATGAACCTACGGGTTCGATAGTGCCAGTGAGCAAGTAAGTATGTAAGAATATGTAGAATGTATCGCTTATATACATGAGATGGACAGTCAAAAATAAGGTGTTCAACAGTTTGTTCATCATTACCACAGGAACAGATGTACCCATTTTGAGAAGGAATACGAAACTCTTTAGGTAAGATTTAAACTTTCCATGTCAAGCCATAAATTGTATTAACACTGACTATTCAACACATGCCCCAAATGGGAGTCATAGATTGGGTCATTTTCGGTGTGTAGTAAAGATTTTTGAAAAATCGTTTCAATAGCTCCATTCCTTCGAAATTCGTTACCTAATTGATTCATTGATACTCAACTTTTTCTGAAGTTTATAAAAGAGTAAAGGATTGAATGTCAGAGAGTTGCTACCTTAGCAAGCTGTGTATGTTAATTGATTGATCGTCTCAACTTGCTCACAAAGTAAGAAGCTAGGAATACCACATTCTGAGGCCGTGCGTGATAGACACATATAAACGTTTGCCATTCTTCAAGTCCACCTAATGTAGGTCTGTTTTAAGTGCTTCTCACTACAAGATAATCTGCGTAATTAAACAGTATTATTCTCCGGCACGCACTACTTTCTGCATAGCTTACAGCTAAACACGTTACTAATAGCTCTAACGCCAATTCTTATTCCTGTTCATTAATGTGTGTTATATTTCAAACACTACAAAACGAAATATGAAGTAAACATAATTTAAATATACTCACGTTTCACGTTTTATCGAGATATCAAAGACTGCTCGACTCCGAAAAAAAGCTTGCTGAACACTTGCTAAGGTTTAAATACTATTTCGAGGACCAGTTTTTACGACGTTTTCTTATAATAAATCAACACAGAAGATGTTCAAAAACTCCACAGTAATTTTACTTAATTCAATGAAGTCTCCGTGATATTCTATTCACAAATTACAGTAATTAATATTGTTCTAAAGTTGATCTATCACTCAATTTTATTGTCAGTTTTTAACGAATCCACTCGTCACAGTTCCTTCTCTTTCACAGCTCTCTATATCGCTGTCACAACACAACTGACTGACTTCCAACTCTGGAAATACTTTATATAGGCCGATGACGGAAATATATCTACCCTTAATTGAGGCCTTTCCAGTATGAAAGTTTCTGGCAACGATCAGTCCCGAGAGGAGGAGTAGAGGCTTAGACAAATCTGTAAGCGACTCACGAATCAGTTTCTACTAATGCGAGACAAATATTTTCGCCTTAACCTCATATAGAATTTTCTTAAAGTAAATAATTCAAGCAGAATAAATTTCATAAATGCATCGGAATTTAAACGCCGCTAGTATGATGCGTAACAGCATATGACAAAAGTAATTTAAATTAGAATGACTTGACAATTAATTTGAAGATTTGATATCGCAGAAATACAACAGCAATTACATATAATTGTAATTAGGAATTGCAATTACTTAATTGTAATTATGGTCCGCGATTTTAATTACTGATTTAATTTACAAGTAATTTTAATTTTATTTCTGCAAATACAATTGATTATAATTATTTGGCAATTGCAATTTTTCAATTTTGAAATATCGGAAGCAGAAAGGCTTCATTGACCGTCGTAATAATAAATAAAGCAGGTGGGGTAAAGCTGTAATGTGACGTCATTATCTCTTAAGAGGAGTGTTTGGGCATCAATTGTTTACATGTACGATTGTGAAGTTTGGAATCAGCTGTTTATTAGTTAGACCAAACATAAAACCTGGTTTGGTGAAGGAAATGTAGTGTTTTTTTTTTCCATTACTCAATTTTATTTTGATATTTGTAATTCAGTTACTTCCAGTACAATTACAATTGCAGTTACATGTAATTGCAATTACTTAAATTTCAGATAATTGTAATTGCAATTACTCAGCGTCAAGAAGTAATTGTAATTGAAGAGCTCCAATTACAATCACAATAATATTGAAAGAAGTAATTTCAATTACTCTCCAGAATTGCAGTAATTGTATTTGGACATGTAATTAAATACTCATTTAATTATTTACTGTCCAAATCTGATAATAAACTTCTGGGGATGTATATGATTTAATAATTTATGTTTTATACTTTCATTATCAAAATATGATAACAATATAATATGAAAGTTTGTCCCTCATATGTAGTCTCAACAATTGAAATAATTAAAAACTGTAGGTCTTTCGGAACCAATCTCATCCTCAGCAGAAAGTCTTTCGCTGCATTCCAATAGCTAATAACTTCCTGCTGAGGATGGGACTGATCCCGAAAGGCCTACAAAGTTGTAATTATTTTAATAGTTGAAACTGCGTAGAAGATAAAAAAAATATAATTTAAAATTATATTGGTGTCCACCGCTGTGGTCTCGAAGTAGCGTGCTGCCTTGTCAGGCTGCGGGCCCGGATTCGATTACCGGTAGGGGCAAGTTTCTTGGGTGGGGTTTTTTCCTCACCTGTAAGATAAATGTCAGCAAACGTAAAGGCCCAAACCGTCCTCGAACACCATCTGGTCATCATTATCATCAATATCATATTCGCCTAATTAGCTTAAGTTTAGTTTAAGGCCTCTCCTGGTGCATCATTACCTTTTTCATCAACTCTCACTTCATTGGGACAGCGTAAAGACGCCTTCAAGGCTCCCGAACCTCAGAAATGGGTTACAAGTACGCTATGCGAGGAGAGAACTCTAGAATTGTCTAAACCGCGACCTGGGGCATTTGGATATATATATGTTATAATTACATTTTTGACATTGAGCAATGCAAGCTTAATATATATATATATATATATATATATATATATTTTGTCCACCGCTGTGGTCTCGAGGTAGTGTGCTGCCTTGTCACGCAGCGGGCCCGCGTTCGATCCCCAGTCGGGACGTTTTTCTGGGTGAGGTTTTTATCGGGGTTTTTCCTCACCTGTAAGACAAATGTCATCATCATCTTTATCATTATCATCCTTCATCGGTGTGGAAAACAACAGGAAGCTACCACACCTACAATTCCCTAGTAAAGCTGCAAAACAAAGCATGAAAGACCTGCCCTCGGACAGAATTACTATGGATATATATATTATTGCTTTATATTGACCCAGTAAAGATAAAACCATTCTAACATGAGATCGGAACAAACCTTAAGGTCTAATCCGTTGATGCTGATGATATATTTTCATAATGAAACTCTTAAACAGAAAATAATAAAAATATGTACATCCGTAGAAGTTCCTCATAAGGTACAATATTTATGCCCGGTTCATATGAGGCAACGTTTGCTCCTGTAGATAATCATAACATTCTCTTAAACATTATTTTGCCATTTTAACAAGGATAATTGTATAAATTACATATAATTACATTTATATAATGTTATATTAGTGGTTATGCGTTCTGTTTTAGACGTGATAAGCCACACATATTTGTATTGTAACTGAAGAACGAGCGAGTGTGCGTGTTGGTGAACTATAAATGTGGAACAATATGAATTTAACACAATTAAAAACTGTGATAAGCGAGATGAATTAATAATTAGTAATAATGCACATACATAAATTCATAACCTGATCGTGATAAAAAAATATGTTATTAGGTCCATGCAATTGGTAGCAGATTTTTTATTATAACAACATAGAACACTACAGTGTAATATATCTAGCTATTGAGCTTGTTATCGTAAAACTACTGATTTTTTAAATCAAATCTTCCAATTTGAAAATTGAAATAAAAAGTCGTACTTGTAAACTAAGCGAATTTCTCTGCAAGACAAATTTATGGTCCCATTTTCTTTGTGTTTTACGGAATGTATATTTCTTTTGTTGAATTGAAGAAACTCAATTTCTCATGCCAACTTATTTAAAAGTGTCGGATTCAATGGAAAACAAATCATGCATAACCGTAAGTTATTGCCTATTTTCATATTATTTTATTATTTTACACCAGTTAATGTAATATCTAACTATTAATTTTTACATTACTGTATTGGCAAGATTAAACAAATTTAACTGAAGTACCTTGTAAGATACATTGCCAATTTAATGATATATTACAAAACGAGTTTGGGAAGTGATTTTTACAGAAATGAGGAAGTAATTAAAAACCGAGCGATAACGAACGAAGTGATTAATTTCCAAATTTTTGTAAAACACTTTACAAACGTGTGTTGTACATTATTTTTTATACGATGGTGCTTTAAAAATAATCCATCCATCCATAGTAATTCTGCCCGAAGGCAGGACCTTCACTGCAATCATAGCATTTTCATGCTATGCTTGCAGCTTTACTAGGGAATTGTGTAGGTGTGGTAGCTTCCAGTTGCTTTCCACACCGGTGAAGGATGATGATGATAATGATAATGGTAAGGATGATAATGATAATGGTAAGGATGATAATGATAAGGATGATGGCCATATGATTTCGGGGACCGCTTGAGCCTTAAAGTTTTCCTGGCATTTGTCTTACAGGTGAGGAAAACCCCGATAAAAACCTCACCCAGAAAAACTGCCCCGACCGGGGATCGAACCCGGGCCCGCTGCGTGACAAGGCAGCACGCTACATCGAGACCACAGCGGTGGACTAAAAATAATGAACTGTCGTAAAATAATATTTAGAAATATTTGCGTTCATTATAAACAACTGACTGACGTTACAAGTCTGGCCAATGTATATACGGTAAATGCCGAAAATAATTTAGTTGAGACTGTAACAGGCCGTGACACCAATCATGAATTAAATGACGGCAAGTACGAATTTATATAATGTATATATTTTATATTTATTATTAAGGATTTTCTCTATATTACAGTATTTATCCTACAACCCAAATGTATTTTGGTCCGCCACAGATTTCTATCCTCAGAATCTTCTTTGAGGTCTCTGCTGATCACTTCATCCACCCTCTGTTCCCTGGGTTTCCCCCTCCTCCGCCTCCTGCATTCAGCATCCCAATCCAGCATCATTCTTGGGATTCTAGTATTCTCCATCCTCTTCAGATGTCCATACCAAACATGTGTGTGTGTGTATCAACGCTCTAAGAACATATTTTTTTAAAACCGAATTAGGCATAGGCCCTATAGGATTCAGTTACAAAACATGATGTAATGTTCATTATCCAACAAATTAACACCATACGGATTGGCGGTTAAATTCAAGCGGAATTTTAAAAATCGCTCTAGTCCTTATTTATTGGAACGAACCTCAGTATTTGGCATTTAAATAAACCTGAAAATGTATTTTCAAGAAAATCAGCGAAATTCTACCATTGCAATTGAGTGTTTACCGAAAAGTCAATTTTTAAACATTGATCTAGCGGCCGCCTCTTTTCTCGCAACTAAACGGAATACATGGGATTTAATTAAGAAATCAGTAAAATGGGATGATATGTTCGACATGGTGGAATTTCCTTTGTTTCGGAATTTCTCTTACGTGTCGGACTTTTATTTTAGAATTTTCAACATATTACAGGACTTCTCCGGGTAGCTGCTATGGAGCCATTAGTTGCCTTCTAGAACAGTGTTGTCAGATGAGGGAAGGAGGTGAAAGGTTGCAAGAGAGGGGAGAGAATATAAAGTGGAAAGATAGGGAAGAAGGATCGAGGTCAAGAGGCAGAGAGATAAAGAGACGATGATGAACACAGTGGATGATGAGATGAAGAAAGGATCGAGAGACGTGATGTTAGAAGATATAACTCAAGATATTGAGGCACAACTAGAATACGTTTGTCAGGATACCATTTGAAGAACTGCCCTACATTTTCTTAACACAAGATATTGTGGCAGACGGGTGTTAAGAAGGGTAAAATACAACTTCAAGTAAAAAATTATATATCTAGTTCTAATTATCTTCCTTTATTAATACTTGTTGTGTTAATTTACAGTATTGTCCGAGAAAAATTAAGAACTTTAACGAAACAATTATGCAATTTGTGGGAAATAAACGTTTACAATGGTTTTGTCACGTGAAGTGGATGAATGAAGATGTGTTGCTAATTAGGAGTTTAGAGTAGTTTCCAAATGGGAGGAAAAGAAGAGGTAGATGTAAGAAGACATGAATAGAGGGAGTTTTTGAAGGACAGGGGACTGCAGAATGGTAACTGGAAGAATATTAACCATGATTTGAGAGAAGTGGATTGCACAGGAGGTGATTAGAAAATATTTGGTGAGGATAAGGAAATATGGAGAGCTTATGTCCGTGCTGCCATGAACCTACGGGTTAGATAGTTAAAATCCCTCTCACGGCAGGCCGTGACAATGTAAGGCCCGGTTGCATCTGGAACGTCAAAGTGCATGTAAGGTGACAGGTTGAATTGCATTGATTGAATGGAATGTTTATTGACTGGCAATATTTTGGACTCTTAATATAAAAATGTATTAAGCGGCCCCTACACGATCAATATTTACATCAATATATTGCACAATAATCGACATTGTACAATAATATTGAGCGACTGTAGATCACATTGAAAGATTCCGCAATATATTGAGTCAATCAAAAGCAGTTTTATTTTTATTGTGCAATCTAGTAAATATTGCGTCTTCTGTTGGCAATATCGCGCAATACTAGTTCAGTTCTGTGTTCTGTCTTCTTTCATTATTAAATATTTTGACTGTACAAGTATCACCCGCGAACTAATTTATTGAGCAATAATATTGCGCCGTGTGGGTTGGCTAAGTAATACTATTGTACAACATATTGTGAAATATATTGACGTAAAGCGGCCTCTAGACGATCAACATTTACGTCAATATATTCCACAGTATTTTGTTAAATAGTATTGCTTGGCCAACCCACACGGTGCAATATTATTGCTCAATAAATTAGTTCGCGGGTGATACTTAGACAGTCAATGTGTCTATTCCATCACTATAAACACAGACTTGAACTAGAATTGCGCAATATTGCCAACAGACGATACAATATTTACTGGATTTCACAATAAAAATCAAACGTTTTTCATTGATTCAATATATTGCGCAATGTTTCAATGTGATCTACAGACGCTCAATATTACTGTACAATGTCAATTATTGTGCAATATATTGACGTAAATATTGAACGTGTCGGGGCCGCTTTACTTTACGAACACTTTCTTAAACTTGCTGTATCTTCCTGTTCCAGTTTTGCATTCAAATCTCCTAAGACAATTTTCATATGATGCCACAAAAGCCTATCATATACGCATTCTAATTCTACTCTTCCTTTAATTTGATCCTCCATGTTTTAGTTTAATTAATAGTAAGTTAGAAACAGTGATTAACAAGGTTTTAATTAATAAGTTGTCTATTGTTTCACTGAAGTTTGAAGATAGGGTCTGTAGTTTGTAGAAGCGTTTATTCGCTTTGAAATATGAGGCACTGAAGCAGCTGTACTGGCACGTGCAAAATGAGGTCATGTGGGTGAACGGACACAATTTGATGAAATAAGCAATTCTGTATTCCCGAGGGGAAGCGAACATACTGACTTAGTGTTAAAATGCATACGTATGCAGCTAATTATCTGCACACTATGACACGGTGCGGCGAGTGAGTAGGTTTGATTCACTCGGCTTGTACATTTAATCTCAGAAGTGTACGTGCATGTCTATAGAATACTGTACTTAAAACACCCTTGTCCTTATTTTCTCTCTTGGGCGAAGCGCAATAAACTATAGCTTCTTTTTTCTTCTTCACTTCAGGGTCTAGGCAAACTACCTGTTCCGCCTCACAGTTTTTCTGTCCATCTTTTCACTGGTCTTCTACATTTCTTGATTATCTTGGCTGTAGTTAAATGATGCTATAACAATTTCTATCATTTCTATAATTAAATTGTATTGTACTTTTGGGTTAATAGTTTCTGAAGAAGTGGGTGAATTCAAATACCTAACTAACTGGCTCTTTCGAAACCGTAGTTTCATGGCCGCGCGGATATAAATTCTCCATACATCCCTATCCTGAGCTAATATTTTCCAATCGTCCCTGTATAATCTGTCTCCCTCAAATAATGGATAATATTATTCTCTCACCTCATTCTTGGTCTACCAACTGGACGTTTTCTCTCTGGTTTTCCTACAAGAAGCTTCGATGGACCTCTTTCATTCCCCATTCGTGCTACATGTCCTGCCCATCGCAGTCTACGAGACTTAACATTTTTATTATATCTGGCTTCCTATACAGATCTTGTAGCTCACTATTATGTAGTTTTCTCCATTCACCTGTCTATTCATCCCTTTTTGACCCAAATGTTTTCCTAAGATGTTTATTCTCAAATACTTGTAATCTCCTTTCCTCCCTTAAAGTAAGAATCCGTGTTTCGCATTCATATAATATAAATGGAACAATAACATTTTTATATATTTTCAGTTTAACGTTTTTTTTTTAAAGTAGTTTGGACTATAAGAGTACCTGTAAGTAATGCATAATAGCACGCATTTCCAGAATTGAGCCTATGTTTAATTTCTTTGTGCATCTCATTCCTATTTGTAATTATTGTTCCTAGATATTTGAATTCAGTACTTCTTCAAAATTTCCCTCATTTGTCATCAGTTGTCAATTTCCATTATATATGCATTTCTATGTGTGAACCTATATTTAGTTTTATTGATGTTTACTTCCAGTAATAATTTGTTAGTGTTACTCAATAGTGAACGTGTGTGTTGGCCCTTAGTATCTCCTCGCTATCGCTCAATAATAATACTACATTGTAGTTATATGCTACTATAAACATTTCTATAATTCATGTTCTATTACACTTTAGGGTTAATAGTATCTGAAGAAGTGACTGATTTCAAATACCTAGGATTAATAATCACAAACAGGAGTGCGGCGCAAAAAGAAATTAAATAGCTGAATTCTGGAAATTATTATGCATTACGGAAACCTTTTTTTTTTTTTAAGAGTCTTCATATGACAGCATGCTCCACTACAGTTTTCTGCAGTACTGCATGCTTTGGTTTAGCAATATTAAAATATCTCTATCATTTTATGTGTGTTGATGTTCCTGACTATGCATTTGTAATGTTATTTACTAGTTCTAAAATGTGAAATTATTATTTTTTTCTATTTTCGATTCCTTAAAATATAATTTTGAGTTATTGTGACGCTAAATTGTTCTATTTCGTTGTGGTTGTTATTTGCATTTCAAACAATCGTCTCTGTTAATTATACTCGTACTTAAGCAAGTTATGGTTCCTCTTATCACTAACAAGTTATGATTAATATTTACAGTTGCTTGATATTGTTCCTATTAGCACTTACTTAACCCTTAAATTGGCGAAACAATAATTTATGTGCCCGCCATTCAAGTGTTTCGGACCGCAAAGAAAAATAAAATCATGTAAAAGTAAGTTATTACTGTATTTTAACGTAATTTGACACAATCTTAGGTAATTTATGATAATTTGTTTTATTTTTACTGTTTAATAAACTAAAACAAATAAATTAAATCAATGTTTCTTATAAGATACATTGTAAGTTAAGGGTTAAATTAGTGCATTCTTCATTACTATTCCTAACAAAATATAGTTCCTATTTACATTTAAATTGACTAATCCTATCAAGCTATAATCTATATTTACACGCTAAGTTAATATTTTATCCATTACTAATCTAAGAAGATATAGCTCCTATTTACACTTAAGTTACGGACGACTAATTCTAACATTTTATGAGTAATCTACTATTGAAAGTTCTAAAAAATTAGGCTATTAGGTTCCTATTTACACTTATAGCACTGACTAATCCTAACAAGTCATGATCAATATTTACACTTCCTTAAAATAATGTTCTTATCCTAACACTTATTATCTAGTTCTATCACTTTATGATTTACAGTTGCTTAAAGTATACTGTCCAAGTAATGTCCTATTGTAATTTTTCTAAGTCTATGCTATTTGCGAATTTGGTGAATTGTTTAGTATACTTAAAAGCTAATTTACTCTTATTTATGGGCCACCTTTCACTACCTCTATTTACAAAATTTATAAGAGTTTGTCTTTCGTTTTTAAATTCTATACAGTTATATATGACATGGTCCACTGTCTGCTCACCATGTCTTCTCAACTTCTCTAAAAAACTTAAACTGAAAATATGTAAAACTGTTATTCTCTCAGTTATATGGATGTGAAATATGGACTCTTTTATTTTTAGGGAGAAGAGACGTATTACGAGTATTTGATAATAAAGTTCTTAAGACATTTTTTTGGTCCAAAAAGAGATGAACAGACAGGCAAATGAAGAAAAATACATAAGAGTGTGGTACATTATATATAAGGGAAATCATATACTTATAATAAGAAGATTTAAGTTTCGTATATTGCGATAAACAGTACTATGTGGTACGAATGGAGATTGAAAGGTAGGTATGGACCATTATAAGAAAGCAGAGGAAAAAGACCCAGTAGGTAGACCAAGAATTATATGGGAGAATAATATTAACTATTATTTGAGAGAAGTAGATTATATAGTGGGATAGTTAAAAACATTTGGTCGGGATAGTGATGTATGGAGAACTTATGGCCGCGTAGCCATGAACCTGTGGGTTCGATTATACCAGTGAGTTAGTTAGTTATTCTTAATTTTATCTGTTCATTCTAGTTACTTTTCCTTACTCTATGACAACCGGACTTAATGACAGATCTGTCGAAATAGGTTTTTAAACTATCGATAACACATCATACAGTTTTAACCACACACATACATGAAAGCATTCTTAGGAGTGATGATTGGTTCAATGCCGGAACCACCTCCGAGACATCACGAACTTTAAGGGGTGTGATGGGTGAAAAATTTACCATTTGAAATCAAAATTAGCATTTGTTGTTTTTTGTACTAAAAAATAGCCTGTACTCTAATGTATATGATGGCAAAGTTTCAGAGGCCTATGGCCCTTCTAAGTGCCTAAATTACGTCAAAGTTAAAAGGCTGCGCCAGTTAAATACTACCTGCATGCACAACTTTCAACTTGTTTTTCCACACTTTTATTTTCACTGCATTTTTACATTCAAAATTGAATGGATTTTGTGTGACCTAGAAGGTTCAAATTTTTACTGCATGTCCTAAAAACAATGGGTAACAAAGTAGTGCATGGGTTTCATGATTGAAGTAGTATTTCAAGAAATAAAGAATAAAATGTATGCAATACTTTTTTTTTGTAATTCCACGCATGAGGTACAACATTATTTTTTTCTCCCTTTTTTATTCACATTTTAAGAAATCTAATGCATGCTGTTTTTTTAAATATTTTAGAGGTTCTGTAAAAAAAATCAGACATTTTACTAAAACATTTAATTATAATAAACATTTAATTCTAATATATGCAATTTTTTTTAAATATGATATTTAATAACTCATAAAATAATCGTCTCAAGGAATGAAACGTAAACACCTCATTATGTATCATACAGTACATGTTTGTACATAAACTCAAGTCTCTATCTCAACAAATGTAGAAAATAGGAATTTCACCCATCCCCTCCCCTTAAGAGGAAATACACCATTCACTCAGAAACTCGTACTATAAAAGGGGAGCATGTTTGGAAATTACCGCGGAATTTATTAACCAGTGAATTTGATCTTTTATGAGAGGAGGTTTATCTGAAGCGAAAATTTTAAAATGCCCACATTTTTTATTCTTCTCGGAACGAATGTCATTATAATTATGTCATTGAAATATGACGAGAAACATATTCCCTAAACATCAACGAAATCTGGCAATTAGAAGTAGGGGGTTATGTGAATTCGGTAATTTCAAAATTCGTCATCGGTCTAAATCTTTGTTTTTTCGCAATCAAACGTTAGTCATCCAAACATTAGTGCGGATCATGGTGAAGACAAATTATTGGGCATGACACGAGAGAAAGTCCTCGAACATCTCAAATCTAAAGCTGTGAAAAATATATAAAGACTTGTTGTGCACGTTAATCGGGAGGTTGTAGTTTGTGCTATATTGTATCCGAGCTAAGTTCCAGTTGTACTGTAAATCAATTTGCATCATGTATTACTTCTCCGACTCCATGTATTGGGGGAACCGTTGTTCTGGTTTTACTCGCTATGTTCTTTCCATCAGTGTTTGTACTCAACTAGTTTATTGAATATTGAAAATATCTCCAGTTCATTTTTATTGACTCCTTATGTAATCTATTTATGCGTGTACATCCTTCTATGGATATTAAAAATTTAATTTCAGTGTATGACTGAATTATCTATGGAAGTGTCTATGATAGATACATTAATATTAGTGAACATGGTGTTTTACGGGAAATAAGACTTGAATACAAGGTAATTTGGTACAAAAATTAGGAACTTCCATTTATTATTTATGACAAAAATACCTAATCAGTCGTTTACACTTTTTCCATGATGTTGATTTATTTTATTTACAATATTTACATATCCTTTATTTACGAGTAGAATATATGTTCAATGCTGACTCACCTGTAAATTATGTTATTTTCACCACATCCTCAATGGCTAATGTAGGATATTTTCAGTAAACTGAAAACTTTCAAAATAATTTGTTTTTCTATGCTTTTCAAAGATTTTATTTTTTGATGCTTCAAAAATTGTATAGGAGAAGCAGCCATTGAAACAATTGAAATACTTAAGTATTCTGCATACATACATAGTGTTCTGCCCTACAGCAGGTCCTTCACTTCAAACTCAGCATTCTTCACTCTTCCCTTTACTCGGTTTTCTTGTTTGTATTCACATACAAACCATTTATTTTAATATTGTCTATCATCTGAAGTATTTTTCTGCCCCTAACTTTCTTTCCGTTGACCATTCCTTCTAGGGCAATCGTCAGCAGGCAGTTTCTTCTTAGCCAGTGGCCAATTCATTTCTTCTTCTTCTTTATGAGTTCCATCATTGTTCTTCTTTCACCCACTCTGTCTAGCACATCTTTATTTCTTATTTTGTCTGTCCATTTTATACGTTCCATTCTTCTCCATATCCACATCTCAAAATCTTCTAGTTTTTTTCCTTATTCTGCAGTGTGCATGCGTACGAAATATACAATGAAATGTTTATTTATTTAATATATAAAATTGTAATTATATATTTTTAATTCTCCCATATAACTTACATAGATATGCGCTAGATAATAATTATATATTTTTATTATATTTATTTTATTTATTTCGAATTTTAGAAAGCGTACTACGTTTTCTTACACCCTTAAAGGTAAAACAGTTATTCGATCAATGAACACGCAGTCCACACATCTCGTTTGTTTACATTAAAACTGGAACTTAGCTTGGAAGAGGTATATCTTTAGAATACCCAACTACAGTACATATTAATAGCAGAAATGTTGAAGCCATTTACAGAAGAGGAATTTTGTTAGAAACTATGTTTTTATGTTGCTTCAACTTAACGCCGCAAATTGATGACTTTAGAACTCACGAAATTCAAGTGTCGACAATTGCTTACAACGCATAGGATAATAACTAAGAGATAATAAAAATAAAACTGTTTATTTATATGAATTGTTACTTTTTTGTTAGGACCAATTTATTTTGAGATGGATTAATATGTTTTGTTATTTGATTATAATTCGGGTATCACACTATAGTTATTTCTATGTGAATAAGGGTAAATGATTTATGTAAGTATGTTTATTATGTAATATTAAAATGAAGTGACTCAATGTTAACTTACAGAAAACATCACCTGTACAAGCAGGAATGACGGTGTATAGCATGCAGTGAAGGTCACGCGCGAACTCTCTGCGCACCCCTGATTTATAGTACACTTCAAATAATATTTTTAAACTATAATAATTGTACGGTACTTTGTATTTCTTTATTATTCGCTGCTTGAAAGGAAGAGAAGACGTTTTGGCCTTAACTCTGCCAGCTTAAATATTGCATTGGAGGATTCTGTGCCACCATGCCATCAACATAAATTAAAGTAATAAAAGAAAAAAAACACATACTTTATCGTAACAGTATGGGAATAATTATTACCTGAGAGAAATATATTTTTTGATTTTCCAAAAAAAAAAAAACAAATGTGAAAAATGCCTTAAAACGAAGTGAAAATTTGAGCTCAAAGTAACTTTAAAACTTGGCATATTTTCAAGTAACATCCAATTTACCACAAAACCCCGCTAACAAACAAGTGAACCCTGAAGTAATCTGGTGTACTAACTCAGCCATTTTCTCACTCTAACTTGCCCGAAGTAACACAAACTTGTCCACTTAACACTAACTTACCAATTTTGTTACTCTAACTTCCCCACTAATGTAGGTGGACTCCTGGCATAGAAACCCCTTAAACGTGAACAAAATTGTTGGAAATTGGCTCCAGCGGGAACTATCATATTGGCCAATACCATGCTAAAAGCAACTTGTTCTCAATTGGAACATTCACTTGGTGACACGGTGACATAAATAGTCTAAAGCATTATTATTAGTATTATTATTATTATTATTATTATTATTATTATTATTATTATTATTATTATTATTATTACCTTGTAGTAGTAGTAGGACTTTATTAGACAAAAAGTAAGATATTTACAATATTATTTACAAATATGGGTCGCACGGGCAGTAAGCCGTACGTGCTGTTGACAGTCCGTTACAATAAAGTAATAAATGGTACTAGTGTAAAGAAAAATAAACAAAAACAGCAATAACATTACAATTACATAAAGAAAACACAATAATATTACAATTACCATTAAGTAATAACACAATAGCAATATTCATTACAATTACATAAAGAAAACACAATACATAATATTACAATTAAATAATAACACAATTAAGCATTATACACTAAAAGCAATAACATTACAATTACATAAAGAAAACACAATAATAATATTACAATTAAATAATAACACAATAGCATTATACACTAAAAAAACATTAACATTACAATTACATAAAGAAAAAACACATTAATATTACAATTAAATAATAACACAACAGCATTATACACTAATTAATTTATATATAATTGTTAATAATTAATGGTATTGCATTTTGATAACATATATTTATTCATGAATGAGTGTTGTCCTTATTTTTCGCGTTTTGTCCAGAAATTTACCGAGGTTTATCCAATTTTCTGGATTTACCAATAACTCGTAGCATGCCAATCTTTCCCGATTTGAATTTAGAAATCTTTCCGGTAATAACTGACGTCTCCAATATTCTAAATCATTACATTTTCCTAATATATGTATCTCATCTTCAAAGTTCCCGCACATTGGACATATTCGCATATCGTGATCGTCGCTAATTTTTAGAAATTTCCATGCCCCTAGCCTAAACCAAGCAAGCCCTGATCTCTCCTTAAATCCTAGGTTGAGTATATACGATTCTTTTCCCCAGACGTGTTTTAGGTCTCTTTGTAAACACAGTGAGCGTTTTCCTGTACATTCGGCGAAGGTATCTTGTTGGTTTACATCTAAGTACCTCCTCCTTATTTTTCTCCACACGTTCTTGCGATTTTCAGTCCCTTTTTCCCATATCCAGCCCATCCCAATCTTTTGGAGTTCTCTCCTAACCTCGTCTGCCCAAAATTTAACATCTATGTTTTTAATTTGGTGGTCGTAGCAAATTGCTCTAAGCATTGTTTGTTCACCTTGGATTACTCGCAACCAGTATTTGAGTACACGAATTTTACAGTTAATGTCGTCCTGGAATGACCCGAATTCATATAAAATTCCACAGTTAGAAACGGCCTTACTAAGTCCTGTAATATACTTTAGAAAATGCGTATATACCTTATTTAGTATTTCCGTTCTTTGGAAACCCCAAATCTCACTACTATAGTGCATGACTGGCCTGACCATAGCTCCATACATTTTTTCTAATGTGCTGACTGGAATATCAGGCACTCGACCCAGAATACCGAGTACACTGTTAAGTTGTCCCCTCCCTTTAAATAATGCTATATCAATGTGTTTTTTCCACTTTCCGTTCATTTTCAACGTCGTACCAAGATATTCGAAATGTTTCACGTTTTGAAGAACTTGATCTCTGTATTTCCATTCCTCTGTTCTACCATAAACCGTCCCATTTTTAAATGTCATTGTTTTTGTCTTACTAGCATTTACAGTCAATCCCCAATTCCTACAGTATATTTCCAGTAGGTCAAGACCTCTTTGCAATCCCTTGATTGTCTTGGAACAGATAATTAAATCATCTGCATACAACAGGACTGGGATTCTAACATTTCCTATCTCCGGAGCCTCAATTTCTCCTTCTAGCATTACGTCTACAATATCATCAACGAATAGATTAAATAGCATTGGTGATAAAATGCAACCTTGTCTCACTCCCCGATTGGCTTCACTGCTCTCTGTAATGTGCCCTTGGTCTACTTTTATACAAAATTTAACATATTTATAAATTGACATTAAAGCATGTATCATTTTACGAGACAATCCTTTCCGATTTAATTTTTCCCAAAGTGCGCTTCGGTCCACAGTATCAAATGCCATCTTAAAATCAATGAATGCACAAAATAATTTACCCCCCTTCATTTTCAGATTGTCATCAATTAATGTTCTCAGAACAAATAGGTTGTCCACCGTGGAGTACCCTTCTCTAAAACCTGCCTGATATTTTGAGAGCCTATTGTTCTCTTTAGCCCATTGTCTGATTCGTTCGTAAAGTACTTTACAATATATTTTTCCGAACACTGACAAGAGACAAATTCCCCTATAACTTTCTGGTATCTGTGCCCCACCTTTCCCTTTGTATAGCGGTTGGATGACACCTGTCGCCCAGGCTTCCGGATAATCTCCTCCATTAAAAAGTTTGTTGAACGCAGTTTTCAAAACGTCTAATAATTTATTGGATGATATCATATTTTTCAAGAATTCCCCTGGTATCCCATCAATTCCAGGTGCTTTACCATTCTTTAAACATTTAATGGAAGAAACCACTTCATTTTTCGAAATATCCTGATCCAGTAATTGAATATGAATTGGGTCAGGGATCTCAACTATATTTCCTTGATTATATCTTAACCTCTCATTTCCCAGCACCCTATCAAAGTAACTTCTCCATTCCCCGGGCGTTATTCTTGTCCGATTTATGGACTTTACTTTGAGTTCCCTTATCGCTTTCCATATGTCCGCAATGTTCCCACTTTCAGTCGCGACTCTCATTTCTTCGGATTTCTTATTTTGCCATGCTAGTTTTGTTTCTGCCAATAAGTCTTATATTCCTTTCTCTCTTGCGCATAATTTTTTTCTGCTTTCATCTGTGCTTTCTTTTCTAAACTTTAAAAGACTACTTTCGACAAATTTCTTCTTCTTTCTACATGCATTATTGTACCACCCTTTGTCCTTCTGGTTCATTGCGTATTTAACCTTGAATTTTTCCCCTGCTTTTTGAAAACATTCTGTCAAAGTTTTAATAATTTCCTCCCCGCTAAGATCATTTAATTGCAGATCCTGTATTAGCGTTTCCAAACTCCTGCTAAATTCTTCTCTCAGATCCTCGATCCACCTGAAACGGATAATTGGCCGCAATATTGTTGCCACCTCATCATTAACTGTCTCACTAATACCTTTCATATTTAAAATAAGTTTGTTTGGGAAGTGGTGTGATTCGATTCTGGAAACTATACAGAAATTACTTAGGACTGGAATCATGTCTTGTGTGCATATTGAATAATCGATTACGCTACTTCCATTTTTATTAATAAATGTCAGTTCTCCATTTTTATCTTCCCCATATTTCCCATTCAGAATTTCAAGTTCAAATGCATCGCAAAAAGCTAACAATTGGGTTTCCTTCTGAATTTAAAATCTTGTCTTTGCTTCTCCTACCCTCACCTCGTGTTTCATTATCATCCGATTTTTATAGTGATATTTTCCTCCCCAATCCTACAGTTAAAGTCCCCTAAAATTATTATTCCCGCTTCCGGAAACCTATCTTTTATTTCTGCCAACGAGTCAGACAATTCAACGAAAAAATTTGGATTGGCATACGTGGAATTTAGTGGTTGGCGATAAATAGACAACAGACACATTTCTGCTCTTTCTGTATGGTAATATATACAAATTGCCTCTTTTAAAGTAATATTTACCTTTTTAATATATGGGTCTAAGTTAGCTTTATATAAAATGGCAACACCGCCTGGATATCTACCTCTCTTTCCTCTCTTTTGATTACCCTTAAAATAACCTTTCATATTACATAGATTTATGCATTCATTAGATTTTAACCATGTTTCTCCTAGAGCTAATATATCAAAAGTCTCAATAAACTCTACACATCTGTCCATTGGAAGTTTTTGTTTTAACCCTTCGATATTCCATGAACCGACTGTCAACAAACCCTATTGTGTTCCCTTGTCATTAGTCTTACCTGTATTTTTCGAACTTCCCCCTCTCAATAGTTCCTTTTCTGCGGGTAGATTCTGAAGTCTTAGTGATTTTCTTGTTGGAGTTCTTGTGTCCGCCGGTCGTTCACTTCTTAGAGGTGGGGTATGCTGTTTTGCGTTCGGCCGTTTTTTTGCTGTATGTTTATTGGATTTCTGGGAGTTATTAAGGTAGTGGTCCCTCTCTCTTTCTCTCGTGTAGAATTTCTCTCCCTCCTCTGCTGTAAGGAGACCACCTGCTGTTGAAGCGTCCCCTGTATGTTTTGGGGACTCGCTGTCAATGACCTCTTCAAATTCATTTTCAGAGTTGTCCATATTTTGTAGTTTTCCCTGCTCCAGATTCGTCCATTTATAATCAATTTATTAAATTGTATGATTGCATGGCAGCCCTGCCTCCTCGCCTCGAGCATGTGTCGCTTAAGAAAGTCTCTTTCGCGGCGCACCTTCTCACTAAAGTCTTCGGCAATATTGATACCGGTCCCTTTAAGATATTTACTGTCTCTAAGGATCCAACATTTTATTTTGTAGTGTGATAATTTGCATACAATCGGTCTCTTTCCACTATTCCAACGACCTACTCTGTGCGCTCTTTCAATATCACTGTCCACCAAATCAATTCCGATTTGCGCCACTACTCTTTTAACTATATGTTCAGTTTCTTCCCAGCTTTCTCTGTCCTCTTCATGCACACCATATATCACAATATTATTACGGCGACTCTGGTTTTCGAGATAGTCTAATTTAGATTCCAGCCATTTCAATCTGTCCTCCATCCGATGCATGTTCGTCTCAATATCACGAATTTTTTCACCCACGTTGCACTTTTCAAACCCCTCTTTCACTTCAGTTGACAATGTTTCAATCAGCTTTCTAACTTCTTCCATAATGCTTTGTCCCCTGCACACTTCAACCACTCTAACAAAAACACGTCCGCTCTTCTCGACGGCTAGATGTAATAATCTATTACCTTGTATGGTCGATGCGAAGCATGGACTCTATTGTGTTATTATTTAATTGTAATATTAATGTGTTTTCTTTATGTAATTGTAATGTTAATGTTTTTTAGTGTATAATACTATTGTGTTATTACTTAATTGTAATATTATTGTGTTTTCTTTATGTAATTGTAATGTTAATGTTTTTAGTGTATAATGCTATTGTGTTATTATTTAATTGTAATATTATTATTATTGTGTTTTCTTTATGTAATTGTAATGTTATTGCTGTTTCTGTTGTTTATTTTTCTTTACACTAGTACCAATTATTACTTTATTGTAACGGACTGTCAACAGCACGTACGGCTTACTGCCCGTGCGACCCATATTTGTAAATAATATTGTAAATATCTTACTTTTTGTCTAATAAAGTCCTACTACTACTACCACTACTACTTTATGAGAGGAAAATAGATTAGGAGTTTTTGAGAAAAAAATTGGACTAAATAGAGATGAGCAGACAGGCGAATGGTGAAGACTACAGGAACTAGATGATCGTTATCGGAAACAAGATATAATATGAACAGTTAAGTCTTGTAGACTGCGATGGACAGGGCATATGGCATGAATGGGAAGTGAAAGAGGTGCATGAAAAGCATTGTAGGAAAACCAGAGGGAAAGCGTCCAGTGCATAGGTCAAGAATGAGATGAGAAAATAACATTAATCATGATTTGGAGGAATTAATCATACAGGGGATGATTGGAAACAATTCGGGATAGGTATGTATGGAGAACTTATGTACGCGCGGTTATGAGACTGTGTAAGATAGCGCCAGTGAGTCCGTTAGTTATTACCTTGTATCATGTTTGACTCCGAATTTGATCGAAGTCTAGTTTGAAGGTGCAGTGTCTTTGCATGAAGAAAAGTGAGGAGAATCATGATGACGTGGAATTATTAGTGCTGGAGTCAGTAATGTTGGCACTATATTATAAAAAAAGAAGGGGATAGAAGTCCTGAAACTTAAAATTATGAGCTCATTTCAGTCTTGAGAGATAAAGTTTGTTTCCATCTTACCTGTATAAAACCCTCTCCTGTTTTGTTCTAAGCCAACGTTGTACTCTAAAATGTAGAACTATCAGTTGCGCTAGTACAAATGAATCTGTGAATCTTGGAAAAGTAAACAATTGACTATTATATGGGATTCAGCTTTGCGCTCCAGAAAATTAAATGCATTGCGGGCAGAATATCTGTAAGCCTGGCTGACGGTTGGACCATTAAGCATTCTTCCTTCACTTCATATTAAAATTGAATTATCATCAGGATCATCATATTGCATTCACGAATTTAGACCTTTTATTGACCTGTGTCGGCCTCAATACAAACACCATTCAAAAGTATTTCGAGTGGACGTCCTAGTCTTCTTCTTCCTGCAGATTGATAGCTTAACATTTACTTGGATATCCTGTGATCCTCCATTCGATGAACATGTTGCATCCATCGTTACTTACAATCATAAATTTTGTTTTCTAAAGGTTCCATACGTAATTGTTCTAAGATTTATTAATTTTTTATGATACAGTAGTGTATATCCTGCAGCCCTTCGAAAATATCTCACTTCAGCAGTCTAAATCTCTGTATATCCTTCTGTTTAATTATCCATACTTCGCTACCATACTAAAGAGTTGGAAAATCAGATGTTCTATACACTTTTAGTCTTGAATCTTTTTGGACTAACTGTGGCTTGAAGATAGAATTTATTAACCCTAAAATCCTTTATTTTTTACTTTTGCACTTGCATATTTTCTTCTTCATATTAGATATTGCATCCTAGATATATAAAATTATTCACCTGCTCCGAAATTTTATTGTCAACTACAATTTTACTTCTAACAGGATCTACACCTTCCAAATGCCATACTTTTTGTTTTATCTGCAGATATCTTCATTCCATATTCTTCTGTAATTTTGTGAAGTCCATACAGACCTTTCTGTATGTTATCTTCTGAATTTGCTATTATTATTATTTGGTCATCTGCAAACAATAAGGTGTTTAATTTTGTATTTTCTGATATTCTTATTTCAAATTTATATTTCTTGCTCCAACAACATAATATTACGTCGTTGATATAGATCCCAAAAATTATTGGGCAGAGGGGGCAGCTGTCTCACACCACGATTTATAATTCCCTCTTTAGAAAATCTGTTATTTAATTTAATCTGTATGGTGTTGTCTTTGTAAACATTTTGTATATTGTGCAGAAGTAAATTTGGTATGTTTACTGATGATTCCACCAATAAAGGCAATATGTGTCCCGTAAACCGTCCCTCCAATTTTCATTTTGACTCTGTTTCATTATTGCTACATTCCAATCTCAAACATCGGTTTTATGTTCAGTATCGCAGTTGGCACTCATAATGAATAGGTTATGGACATTACAGGGAAACAATATATCGGGAGAGAATCTTAAACATTTGATCACAAATGTACTTCAGGACAAGGAAGATATCCCTGGATGAGTGTTCAGCTCAATTACAGGGCCAATACTTTATTTTAACTACTTTGGGACAAGGAGAGCCTCTTGGATAAGTGATAGACCAATATTTTATCTTTTTTATTATTTATAGGTCTAGGAGAGTCTTTTTGGATGCATGACCAGCTCAATACCAATACCTTCTCCGAGATAACTCGAACATTTAAGACAAGGCACACTTTACCCATATATTTTTACTAATAATGCGAATGGAATATGGATATTGTGATAGCCAGATGGTGTTTAGGGACAATTTGGGCATTTAAAGGTTCCTGACAATTGTCTTACAAGTAGAAAAAAACTGTGAAAATACTTCACTTAGGAATCGTGTTTGTACCCAGGACTCCTGGTTCTGTGGAAAACCATATTATCTCTAGATCAGCCGTGGATAAAAAAAATACACTTTGTTTTACAAATACTAGCATTTTCTGTTTGTACACGTCATGTTACACCGTCCGATTCCGATTGAGGGTCTTTCCACTTTTCAGCGGTTGCCTTTCTACCAGCCGGCTGCTGGCCCTTCACATCCACATGTGTCAATCACAGAGGTAGATGATCAACAGCCAGTGTAGGGGTGACATGTGGTTAGCATGTCGAGTCCCCCAGCCGTCCTGGAATAATTATCGTGACTTCGTCTACGATATCGTAGAGCTGATCCACTTCTTATCCCTTCTCTATATAAATAATACTAAACATATCATCACATAATTATTTATTACGCCGCTTCATTAGACTTTCCGACACACATAATTTAGACATTCGATCCCACCAGCACATTGTCCATTATATCCCTCCTCATCACACTGTGTATTACTAACATTATTTTACAGTTTCACTTGCTATAATTTCAAATTCTCTTCCGCCCTATGTTAGGGACTGTTAAACTATAACATCGTTCGAAAACGAACTAAAATGAATAATTACTAAGAACCTGACTCATGTACCTCACTAATAAAATAATTTTAGCAATTAATAATTTAGTTTATTTTATGAAATTAGTATTAAGATTAATAAATATTTTAAATTGGTACTTTAATTTTGATAACCGACAAGTTGGTCTATTATACCTCAATTATTTTTCTTCGTATTTTTTCCATATGCATTAGATAAGGATTGTCTATCGAACAGTCTAACGTATCCTGCTTGTGTACATTTTATTATTAGTTTCATTTTTAATTTTAATTTCCATTAACATTATTATGTTATCGATCTTACTCTTATACATGTTAGATTAATGGCTAAATTTTCATTTTTTTTTTTTAATTTTGGAGATATTGTGATTGCCTTATCGAAATGTAACATATGTTTATCCTGGTGAATGGAAGAGAAGGCTACGTGACCTTAACTCCACCAGGAGGTTTAGGATCAAGAGCTCTCCTTACGCACAACTTTCATCATCATCACCCATTATATCATAGGGGCAGTATAACCCCGCCTTATAGATGCCCCAACCTCAAACGTGGGTTACAATTACGCCAGTGCCAGGAGAGAACACCAGAAATGTCGAAATGACAATCTGAGGCATTTAATAAAAACACATATTATACATAGTGAATAAAAACCCAAATCATGAAATTATAATTTAAATAGTCAACTAGTTTCAATAGCGATTTTCAAGACTGATTATTGACTAAAGAAAAACCAACTAAAATAGGTAAACAAAATAATTAAAAATTTGACTACGTCACATGACGAGATTGATAATTTTATATTACTTCGTGACGTAATTATTTTAATTAAAGAGAAGACGGCGATGACTAGAATAGGGCCCTTGTTAATATTAATATTTTTTATTTATTTTTATAAATTTATAACCTTTTAAGGACGTGAAGGAATTTGAAATTAATGACCGATGTAAGCAGTCTGAGATTACTTTCATCAATGCATGACCATAATTAGAAATATGTTGAACAACTCCAGATTGGTCAATTCAATTCAACCGAAAATGTTTAATTCCATTTTAGTGTATTTTTCTTTAGTCAATAATAAATCAGTCTTGAAAATGATCACATCGCTATTGAAACTAATTGACTCTTTTAAATTTTAATTTGGTGATTTGCATTTTTATTGACTGTGTATAATGCAATTTTATCACCAAGAAGATACTAATATTGTATTAATAAAAACACTTAAAATTGCCTAGTAATTGAGGCATTGACATAGGAAAGGTAGTAAGTCATAAAAAGAATTTTTTACAGGAGAAGCAAAAAAATTTAATTATTATTATCATCATCATCATCATCATCATCATCATCATCATTTTCATAGTAGCCCGTCGGCCTGTTCCGCTCTCAGAATTCATCTTCCCATCGTCTTGTAGGACGTCGAACATCTCTGTAGCCTTGAGGTTGGTACAACAATGCTTGTTTTGTTAGCCTAGAAGAGTCCATTCTTGAAATAATGTTAATGACATTTTAGTTTATAGTTTTGTATTATTTCATTTAGATTAAAAAAGTTTGGGTTCTTGCCTAATTGTTTCACTAGGAATGTAGTCTCTTAGAGTATATCCTGCAACGTATCTGAGGAACCTCATCTCAGATAAAAACAATTTTCCCAACATTAATTTTAATATAACACTACTAAACAAGACATTTTATTTGAAAAATAGTTATAAAATATCCATATTAGCTTTTAGAAAATATATTTAAATTTAAAAGTGTCAAATTTGTTTTTTTGATTCCCCTGTAAAATTTACTTTTCATTACTTACCAACTTTCCCATGTCCACGCCTCAATTACATAATAATTATAGCCTTAGATGTTAGAGGTTTCCATGGAAACGGACCAAGTTTAAATGGCATGACATTGATAAGGAATCATTTACTGTCAACTAGTGAAAGTATCGGTTATTTAAGCACATCTCTTAGATTTGCAGTAACGTGAAGTCAGCTTGTGGTATAACAGGACTGTGTGTTGCATGCTGCACAATGGACACGCCATCAATATTTTACTCTTTAACGAAACATTAATTTCCGGCCAACACCGAGAGACGCCGCCTCCTGGCTAATGAAAGAACCATCTGACGTGAAAGCGGATTTTAGAGATGCTTTGCAACACGTCCGTTTTGGTTTTAATCAGAAACACAAGTTGAACACTACATCATCGTAGTTACATCAGCATCATGTTGTTGAAATCGTTTTAATTTTCATTACGTTTCAACTTTAAACTATCAACTTATCGTTTATCCTCCGCCGGATCTCTATTATATGTCGTAGCCGGGGCTACATTGGGTCTACTTGCCATGTATCATTTCACTGTATCTACAGTAGAAAAAGCTTTATTTTAGATTATATAATAAACTACTAATAACTTGTCCGGAAATCGTAAAAAAGTATATCTAAAAATTAACAAAAATTGTAAAAGAATATATCGTCAGTAATTACAAAATAGTTTTATTGTACAAATAGATAATTATATAACTTGTAACTATATACCTTTAAGCTATAATAGTTATATAATGTTTTAAATTAAAGTTGATATTGTTGTATTGTTCAAATATATATTTAACTAGTATCATGAATAATATTTATTATAATAAAAGTATGTAAATGGGTTAAGAAAAGTATTACCTCCTACATATCATCTTCCATGCAAGTAGTACTAGTAGCAATATATTAGACAAAAAGTAAGATATTTACAATATTATTTACAAATATGGGTCGCACGGGCAGTAAGTCGTACGTGCTGTTGACAGTCCGTTACAATAATATGTAATAATTGGTAATACTATGAAGAAAAACAAAAAGAAAACAATAACATTACAATTACATAAAGAAAACATAATATTACAATTACATAATAATAATACAATAACATTATATATGATGTTATGTATAATTATTAAGAATTAATGGTATTGCATTTTGATAACATGTATTTACTCATGAGTGAGTGTTGGTCTTATTTTCCGCGTTTTGTCCAGAAAATTTACCCACGTGTATCCAATTTCCTTGATTTACCATTAACTCGTAGCATGCCAATCTTTCCCGTTTTGAATTTAGAAACCTTTCCGGTAATAACTGGCGTCTCCAGTATTCTAAATCATCACACGTTCCTAATATATGTAACCTCGTCTTCCAAGCTCCAACATTGGATATATTCGCATATCGTGATCGTCACTAATTTTTAGAAATTTCCATGCCCCTAGCCTAAATCAAGAAAGTCCTGATCTCTCTTTAAATCCTAGGTTGAGTATATAAAATTCTTTTCTCCAGACGTGTTTTAGGTCTCTTTGTAAATACAGTGAGCGTTTTCCCGTACATTCGGCGAAAATATCTTGTTGGTTTATATCTAAGTACCTCCTTATTTTTCTCCACACATTCTTGCGATTTTCAGTCCCTTTATCCCATACCCAACCCATCCCAATCTTTTGGAGTTCTCTCCTAACCTCGTCTCGTAAGGAGACTATTTTTAGGTTTCTATTAATTTGGATAGACCTAATACATATACTTATAATTACATTCAAGAGTGCCTTATGTTTCTGTTTTGTGTAGTTATTTTGTTAATGGTCCTGCTTTTCGTTTTATATTGTAAAATAAATACGTATACGATCCGCTTCTGAGCACAAGGCTTTGGTCTCATTCAGAGGTGGCTAGATTAAATAAAATATGTTTCATTAATTGTATTTTAATAGTTTCTGGCAATACATTATTTTGATTTTTTGTATTGCTATATACTAAAAGTAATGTAATAAAATCACTACTAAATTGGTATCAAACATGACTATTAAACTAAGAATTTAATAGTACTATTTTCGTCATTTGAATCGATTAAATACAAAAGGAAAACATTCCATACAACAGAGTTTTGAGAAAAACAAACATTATATAGAAAAATTTGTACACTTTAGAGGAAACGTTACTATTGGTGACTAGTTGTACTAGTCGGGAGCAAATATTTCACTTGTTCCCAATAACATAATGTTGATCGATATTTCATCTAATGACAATGATGAATTACAAGAAATCCAAAATTATATTTAGGAAAGTTAAAATAAGACTATATAAAACCTGCATAGTCCAATATTGGTGTGTGGAAGTGATACCTGGACAATGACAAATAACTCTGAGAATTTAGTTAACACTTTTGAAAGAAAGATTTAGAGAAGGATATATGGACCAGTAAAAGAGAATGGAAGATGGAGAATGAGGCATAATAAGAAAATATATGACCTTTTTTAAGAAACCTGATTTATCAACTCTTGTAATATCTAAAAAAGATAATGGACAAAGAATGCATTTATCTAAGAAACTGATGACGGAGGAGATGTTTTGGAAGCGGCCAGTAGGAAAACCTAAGGAAAGATGGATGGACTCAGTGAAGGAAAATTGTCATCAAATTCTAAACTGTAGGAACTGGCAAGAGAGAGCATTGGATAGAGAAGATTGGAGGTCTCTCATCAAGAAGGCCCAGGTCCGCTATGGGCTATAGCCAGCCATTGGAAGAAGAAGTAGAAGAAGAAGAATTGATATTTCATAATAAATAACCTAATTTCGTGAATGTTTTCTTTTACATCTCACCACGACAATATATCACATATTTTTAAAATGTTATTAATTACAATAAAATATTTAGATAAACTGTTGGGGTCCGGATATCGAGTTTCGGTCATTCCATGTGGGTTTCTTGGTGGACGAAACGGAGCTTGGGCAGGTTTTTCTCGGGGTTCCTCCTGTTCGCTCCTGCCACAATTTCATTCCATTATTTCTCAATACTCATCAAATCCATTTCGTTTCATTTCGTTCGTCTGCCGCCGTGATGCTGCGTCAGGCGTGGTCGTTCCGCACTCTTATCATTCACACACTTCTATATAGGGGGTTTCATCTCATCGCATCCCTTTACCCGACCCTGAGTTGGACACGAGTTGCGGATATTACAGGATATTATTTAAATAAACTGTTAACATAGCATTTTAAACATCGATTTACTTTAAATAATCGATTGAGTATTAAAATAGCTTTGAATAAAATGATCCACTTTTCCTTCCGACCACTCACTCACAAAACATGTTCAGACCATTTCTTCACGAGCTGTATCAGCAGAACACAGCAAAACTCCTTGTGTTGATTTGCAATATACTGTAATATCTTCATTTGAATCCAATCTAAAATAAAAGTTTCCTTATGTATGGCACTGAAAACGTTACATATGATTTTAACAGAGTTAAAATGAAGGAATATTTTCGTTGGAAGTAGATTATGTTAAAGTGCAAAATGGCTCAAACAGTTTGAAACGACCGAAAAGTGGAATCGTTTCTTTTTGCATCTCACCAATTCAGTTTATTGCAATACTTACAATTGTAAACAATTTATAAGGCAATTTGTAAGACTTAATAAATAGAAGTATTAAAACATAAAAATAAGTAAAATTAGTTATTAAACTTTATAAAAGCAAAGGCATATAAATAATAATAATAATAATAATAATAACAATAATAATAATATACCAAAGAAGATCTTTAATTGGAAGCTAATGGAAAAAGTGGAAGAGGCAGGTGTTGAGAACGATGGATGGATGGAGTAAAGAGAAGTATGGAAGCTAGAGATTTGAGGGAAGAAGATGCTTTAGGCAGGAACTTCTGGACAAATCACTTTGGTTTGAATATTCCTTAATAATAATAATAATAATAATAATAATAATAATAATAATAATAATAATAATAATAATAATAATAATAATAATAATAATAATAATAATAATAATAATAATAATAATAATAATAGTAATAATCATAATAATAGTAATAATAATAATAATAGTAAGAATAATATTAGGTCCCGCGCCGTAGCTGAGCGGTTAAGGTAGGAAGCCTTGGCGCAGAGCTACGGGACTTGCGCTGGTTCGAGTCTCCATGGGGGAAGAAATTTTCTCATGGTATTTCGGCCAGTATGGGACCGGTGCCCACCCAGCATCGTGAGGCAATTGGGTAGCTGCAATAAATATCGGCTCCAGGTTGAGGAACCAGCTATAACGGCTGGGGGACTCGACATGCTAATCACATGTCACCCCTACACTGGCTGTTGATCATCTACCTCTGTGATTGACACATGTGGATGTGAAGGGCCAGCAGCCGGCTGGTAAAAGGGCAACCGCTGAAAAGTGGAAAGACCCTCAATCGGAATAATAATAATAGTAATAAAGGTCTCTAAGCAATAATAATATAATAATAATAATAATGATGATAATGATAATGATAATGATAATGATAATGATAATGATAATGATAATGATAATGATAATGATAATGATAATGATAATGATAATGATAATGATAATGATAATGATAATGATAATGATAATGATAATAATAATAATAATAATAATAATAATAATAATAATAATAATCCATTGAGTTGGTGTTTACATGATGAAAATCCATATTTATTAATTAATTAAAAATAAAACTAAGTTTTATTTTTATTTATTTAATTAATTAATGCATAATAATAATGGTAATAATAATATTAATAATAATAATAGTAATAATAATAATAATAATAATAGATACATAGATCATCGGTTGATTAATGTCTTTGACATCGTCCGACTCCTAATAGCCAGTTATGTCGGTCCATCCAATCTCCTGGTTGTAGATGTTTCTCCTTTATATGTAAACATATTCCCTGACTCCAGGAGGTTTTAGGTCTTCCTCTGCTTCGTCTTCCCTCAGGTTTCCATTCAAAAACAGATTTTGGTAGTCGATCTTCTTCCATTCGCTGGACATGTCCGTACCATCTTAATTGCTGAGTTTTAATATAATCTAAAATAGTGTCTTCAATCTGCATTTTCTCCCTTATAACTGAGATCCTATTTTTTTCTCTTCTTGAAATTCTTGCAGCCCTTCGTATAAAATCCATTTCCGTTGCCAAAAGGTACTTATTTGTTTTTAATAATAATAATAATAATAATAATAATAATAATAATAATAATAATAATAATAATAATAATAATTCGAAGCTATAATGAGATAGAACGTGTATAGGAAGTAAAACAGAAGAAAGTATAGACACATCTCCCGGAGTGAAAACAAATTCCTCTCAAATTATTCCATTGAGGTGTACATATATAACAGGATAGTAGAGCGCCAGTGCTTAAAGCTCCAGATCTTTGTTTGAAATCCCGGTTCAGTTGAAAAATTTTCCCTCTCATTTCATTACCATACCATATGCTAATTTAATATAGATTACTCTTAGCCAAAATGGGCATATAAAAAATTACTAGGCTGTTTCTTTCAATAAAGTCCGTTACTCAGGAACTACTTACACTAAGCGAATATCTCAAGTCAAATTTATGGTCCGATTTTCCAGGTTTAAGAAATGCTGTGTGGCAGTAATATGAGTGCGCACATTTTAGGTAATAGGTACTTCACTTAAACTCATCCCTGGACCTGACATTACGCCGGGTATGAGTAGAAGGTTCTATTAGTGCACAAAAACTGTAACATTTAAAATTTAGTAAGACTATTTAACTCATGCCCCAAATGGGAGTCAATAACCAATGAACGTTACAATGATATTTGATTTACAACCAATCATAGTTGTGTTTCGCCTAGAATTTACCAACTGAAGTTTATCATAATAAAGAAAACACCTCCTTTTTAACATTCTGAATAGGTCATAGCATTATTTTGCAGTGACTGACCCACTAAGAGATACGACTACCAGATTGTATATATAGTGCATGAATGTCAACACATACCGCATGCGGGAGTTAATGTAAGAACATTTGTTGCAATTGATTATACCACCAAAAAAACAAACCACTGTTTGCACTTTCTGAAATTTATTTTTTTCCAGAAAGATATAATTGTCATATTTACATCATAGGACATCAGAAATGAATTGATATACAGTTTGATGTGTTTCATTTTTTCTCCACTAGAGTGCATTCTTACAATATTGCGTTCCTTTGGTAATAAATAATATGATCTGATTGGAGTGACGAGCAAAGGAAGCAAATGAAGCGTACCAATCGTTTCTCATTTGTTTTCAAACAATAAAGTCGTTTTGCATATTAAATATATAAATATTTTAAAATAACTATATTTAAATAATGATTTGTGAGTAAACAGCTTAATTTTATTCGTTAAATAGCCCTAACAAATGCCACTCCTGATTTCCAAATTATCTAGATAAATTCACTCCTCACTTCGTGAGACGTGAATTTATCGATAGTTTGGAAATCATTCATGGCATTACTTATGAAGAGAATAAAAATTTTATATGCCTGTAAGTATTCCATTTGTATTGCACAAGGGATCCAGTATTAAAGAGTTAATCATTTAAAAACTTGCACTAAAAGAACGAGGATTCAGACACGTGTTTTGAAGCGGTAGCTGAAAGTAGGTCTATACTAATGGACAAGAAGGTATGTTAGTTAAAACGTACTATAAGAAGATACTTTAGTCCTATTTATAATCAGAAAAATAACCTTTCAGTGTGCAAAGAGGCGGGAAGTACACATTAACACATTAGAGCTCTACTTGGTCTCCCTCCAAAACTAAAAGTAGCGTATTTTGTTTATCCAATTCCGAAGGAATGAAGCTGTTCAGGATCCTATTAGACAAAAATGCACACACACACTCACATTCACACATATATACAGTAAAACCTATCTTAGCCGGAACCTTTATAAGAAGGAAACCTGTAGAGACGGAAAAAGATATCCAGAACGGTACGATTTTATATGTAAAATCTTCCTGAATAAGCCGGAAACCTTCATAAGGCGAAAACGAAATGGTTTTTAAGGTAACAATAGGTAATATTTATCATAAGTAATGCCACGAGTGATTTCCAAATTATCGATAAATTCACGACTCACGAAGTGAGGAGTGAATTTATCTAGAGAATTTGGAAATCAAGAGTGGCATTTGTTAGGACTATTTAACGAATAAAATTAAGCTGTTTACTCACAAATCATTATTTAACTATAGTTATTTTAAAATATTTATATATTTAATGTAAACGGCGATGTTTGAAAACAAATGAGAAACGATAGGTACGCTTCTACTGCTTCTTTTGTTTATCACTGCAACCAGATCATACTATTTATTGCCAAAGGAACGCAATATTGTAAGAATGCTCTCTAGTGGAGAAAAATGAAACACATCAATCTGTATATTAATTCATTTTTGATGTCGTATGATGTAAATATGACAATTATATTTTTCTCGATTATTACCTGGGAAAAAATACATTTAAGAAAGTGCAAACAGTGGTTTCTTTTTTTGGTGGTATAATCAATTGCTACAAATGTTGACATGTAAGCACTATTATATACAATCTGGTAGCCGTATTTGTTATAGGCTCAGTCACTGCAAAATAACGGTCAGACCTGTTCAGAATATTAAAAAGGAGGAGCTTTGTTTAATATATGATAATCCTAACACTGATAAATATTTCGTGAAACACGACTCTGATTGGTTGTAAAACAGAAATCATTGAAACGTTATTGGTCATTGACTCCCATTTGGGGCATGAGTTAAATAGTCTCAATAAGATTGAAAATTATTCTTAAGCACGTTCTAATTACAGTGTTAAT
The DNA here is from genome assembly GCA_030220185.1 of Diploptera punctata. Taxonomy (NCBI): domain Eukaryota; kingdom Metazoa; phylum Arthropoda; class Insecta; order Blattodea; family Blaberidae; genus Diploptera; species Diploptera punctata. The sequence continues at coordinate 563,831 of JASPKZ010008381.1, read as the reverse complement.
GACCACACGTGAAAATTCTGCATATGACGCTTTCTGAATTATATCGTTTTACCTTCTTGTGTTGCCATTGCGGGGATACCCTTGCTAATGTGTGACAGCGGGGAATCCCTCGCTTTTCCTTGCCTGCTTACGTTACCTGCGAAGGAGTTGGGAAACTCTTCCGTCTTCCTATATTTGAGTTCCTTTTCGCTTTTGTGAAATGAAGTTGTTTTGTATTGCCGTGCAAACTGAGCTGTGTTACATACACTATTTTGTCCGTATTTTGAGTCAATACGTTATGTCTTCAAAGCGTGCATGTAAAACCCTTACACTGCGTGAGAAAATTCAAGCTTGTAATTTGGGAACCCTTTATAAGAAGAAAAACTGCCAAGACGGAAATATATTTAAGGAACCGTAATGTTCCTTCATAGGCAGGTTTCACTGTATATATATATATATATATATATATATATATATATATATATGTGTGTGTGTGTGTGTGTGTGTATGTGTGTGTGTTATAATTAAATATTTAACATTGAGCAATGCAAGCTTAATATGGCATGAAAAGAAAAATAAATGCCTGTACGGGATACGAACCCGGAACTATGAGTCTGTACCTCAGCATGTTATCCATTACACCACCAGGCGAATCCAATTCAAACACTTATTTTTCTTATATATGTATTATATTTTCTATAATAATACATATATAAGAAAAATAAGCGTTTGCATTGGATTCGCATGGTGGTGTAATGGATAACACGCTGAGGTTTACTATGGAGAATATAATACATATATAAGAAAAATAAGTGTTTGAATTGGATTCGCCTGGTGGTGTAATGGATAACACGCTGAGGTACAGACTCAGAGTTCCGGGTTCGAATCCCGTCCAGGCATTTATTTTTCTTATCATGCCATATATACATATATATGAATATGAAAGTTTTCTTGGATTTCCCGCGTCTTGGATTCAAGTTCGGCCTCTGGCCACTGATTCCGACGTTTCGGCATGATCCCACATGCCATTATCAAGGAATGATAAGTTCGAGTCATAGGTTTAGGTCTTATGTAATAAAATGCATAGATTCTTCGCTGTGGTCCGTTTCCGAAGACTTACAACCATCCAAGGTATTTAACAACATAAGAACTAAACATTGGATGGTTGTACGTTTTCGGAAACGGACCACAGTGAAAACTCTATGCATTTTATTATATAAGACCTAAACCTGTGACTCGAACTTATCATTCCTTGATAATGGCATGTGGGATCCTGCCGAATCGTCGGAATCAGTGGCCAGAGTCCGAACGTGAATCCAAGACGCGGAAAACCCAAGAAAACTTTCATATTCATACTTACATCCGCGAAAATCTGCAATATAACATATATATATATGTATGTGTATGTGTGTGTGTGTACACAGAGTGTCCCATTTGTTTTGACCACCCGAATTAACTTTGTACGTGAGTAGAAAATGAAAAATTGTTTTATAGAAAACTTGTGTAACTACGAGTGGGAAATAATACCGATGGTTAGTGAACTTTGTAGCGTTATTTATTAACAAGATACGAATAATAATTTAATGTGAATGTGCTACTGTTTAATTCATATGGACAGTAATAAATACTCCTACTTTACATTTCCATTAAAAGGTTGTATTTATTAGGATGGCATATAATGATACATTTTTGAACAGACCTTGCAGTGTTTAATTAACAGATGTAATGAAAAATACACAGTTCCATTGAAGAAAACTCAATTAGTTTTGCTGTCTGGTTAATAAATAACTCAACAAAGTTCACTAACCATCAGTATTACTTCCTCACGTAGTTAGACACCTTTTGTATAAAATAGTTTATCATTTTGTACTTATGTACAAATATATTTTGGGTGATAAACGGGACACCCTGTGCGTATATATTTATATATGAACATAGGCGTGTGTTTTGACTGATAATAGGTATAACGACCTACACAATTAATCCAGGCAGTATATGATGATGATAAAATTTTAAGAAATATGAAACGGTACCTGAGATCTCGGTCGTCCGTAGCATTCAGCAGTGTAGTTTTGTAGGAGGCCTTTTGTAAACTTAAGTTTCATCTTCTGGTTTCAGTTTAGTACTAAACTAGGTACTACTAGGCCTCCAGTTTAGAACTAAACTGAAAGCAGAAGATGAAACTGAATTTTGGAAAGGCCTCCTACAAAACTACAAAAACTGAAAGCAGAAGATGAAACTTTAAGTTTTCGAAAAGCCTCCTACAAAACTACACTGCTGAATGTTGAGGACAACTGAGATCTCAGGTATTGTTTTATATTTCTTAAAATGTTAACATAGTGACCTCAACGGAGTTTCATAACGTATTTTAAAAATCTTGGTGTATATTTTTTATTTGTTTATTTATTTATTTTACCTGATGGAGTTAAGACCGTAAGGTATTCTCCTCCACGTTACCAGGGTTAAATTATACATATAATAACAATTACGAATTATCTACATGTTGATTAATGATACATAATATACATAAGCTATACAATATAAAGTTGATAAGGGAAGGAAAGAAAAACAGTAGCAATAATAAAAATAATAGTAATAAAGAAAAATAGTAATAATATTAATAATAACAGTAAGAACCTATAATTAGATGAAGTATACAATATAAAGGAATAATAAAAGTATACGTGGAACATTATATTATCTAAGGAAATATGAATTGAGTTTTTAACTCTTTTTAGTCCGGCGGTCCTTGATATACGGAGGGGGGAGGGAATTCCCGAGTCGGAAATATATATGATGATGTATAAATAATAATTTCCATTTATGTCTATATATCTTTATTAAATACTCTAAACGTCTTGTAAGGAATCCAGTAGGAAATCGTTCAGCAGGTAGACTAAGAATGAGGTGGAAGATTAATCATGATTTGGGAAAGATGACTTGCATACTTATTGACTTTACGGCCCTTTGAGTCTAGTTATGGTGTCTCCTTTGTTAAGAGTTTGAAGATCGAGTTAATTTACTCTTATTAGTCTACAGATGTCATGAATGGTATATGGTCAGCATACTTACTCAGTGTGTCATCTAGTTGAGACTAAAATGTTACTTGCATGATGAAGGTCGGTACGTTTTTGCTTAGAGAACTCTTTCTACAAGTTTAAGATTTTTTACGAGCCTAAAAGTCTTTAGACTCGGGGCCCAAGGCTTAAGTCCCTCCCGGATAATTGGTTCCATCTTTAAAAAAAAACATCGACCACGGAGGGGTTAGAACCCTCGACCCTCTGGACATGAACATCGTGGGCGACGAAGATGATTTATACATGAAATATTTGGAAAAGTTGGCTGAAGATGATGATAATAATAATAATAATAATAATAATAATAATAATAATAATGATTATAATATAAATAATACTTATTTCTATTATTACTATTATTGTTATTATTATATTACGTGATGAAGTTAAAATCTTAAGGACTTTTTCCACTTAATGAAGGTTAAATTATACAGATATTAATAATTATAAAACAACTATAGTTCAATTAATAGCACATAAAATGCAATATAGAGCTAAGAATGAAAGTAAAAAATACATATAATAGTAATAATAAATAGTATTATTAATAATGATAATAATAGTAATAATATTAATGATGTATGGAGGGCTTACATCGGCACGGCCACAAACCACCTGTTTTCATAATAAAATTAGAACCTTCGTCCAACTAATTTATGTTACTGGGATTGGAAGGGCATGTGGCACGAATAGGAAATGCAAGAGATGCATGGAAGCTTCTTGTAGGAAAACCAGAACGAAAAGGCCCAATTGTTAGATCAAGAATGAGGTGGATGAGTAAGCATTAACCATGATTTGAGGGAAGTACATTATAAGGAGATGAATGGAAAACATTAGTTTAGGATAGGGATATATGGAAAGTTTATGTCCGCGCGGTCATGAACCCACGGGTATGATAGAGCCAGTGAGTTACTGTGTTAGACTTTTATGCATGATACTTTTTGAGAATCCATCATCATCATCATCATCTGCATTCATGGATTAGGTCGGTTGTCCCGTTCCGACTTCAGCCCTCTGCTGAAGTTTATGAGTGAGTTATTGTTTACTAGTAGAGGTTACCAGCCTCTACCCAAACCCCTCTTCCTGGAGGGCAGGGAACTGCAATTTCGGAGTGTTCGTCTCCTATAGAAGTTTCTTTCACTACGGCTTTGGGGACTTCTCTTCTCCCCACTTAACCCTGTGGACGGGGCCCTACCCAGGTACTACCCACCGGGCGAGTGGGTCCTGGAGCTCACAAAAGGGCAGGGGCGCCTGCTCCCTGGAGTGGACTACCTCTTTCAAGGGTTCCACTCTGTTACCCTGTTGAGAATCCATAATTACAAAAACAATTTTTTTTTGAGAATCCATAATTACAAAAAAAATGTTTGCTTTAATATCTTGAAAGAAAAATACATAGTATATACTAATCAATGAGTTCCATCGCTTTCCTGCTTTATCCGCAATATATTTTAGTTTTATAACAAAACTGCATATACTCGGATTTCCTAGGACATATAAATATGTCAGAAACTGGAAACTGTTTTAGATTGATTACTAGGTAATTTAAGGAAATTTATTGTGCAGTACGGAAAACAAGAATTTGATTGCAAGAACGATTAATCTCTGCACGGAAAGCGAATTTCTATCAAGATAGTGGAATTTCGGAAAATTAAGGTCGGATTAAAATAGTTTATGAGCTACCGCTTGATTTACTGCGAGATGGATTCTGAATTTCAATGAGATTTCAATTCGCTAAGATATTCATTTGAATGGATTGACCAACAAGTAAATGAATACCTGATTCGAAACCTTCGTTCATATTCCTTTATCTTTATACAGGATGTCTTTAAAAGCCACTATTCATTTCAAAGAAGGAAGGCAATGATTGAAAAACCAATGTTATTCTGAAGTTTTACACGTTTGTACTGCCTTTCTACATGACCCGCCATGTAGGCGAAACACATATTCAATCTTTCAACTGTGAAACCAAATGTATACCTTAACATTTAAATCGTAAAAAAACTGCTGCTTCTGTGATATGATTCCGTAAATCAAGCAGACGTGATAAAGAAATTTTCGTAGAGTGTACGCAGAATTTTGCACACTGTGTTGCGAGGGGAAACAAGAAAGTAAAATCCAAGCAGCCGAGATGAAATTTTGAAGAAGAGTAAAAGGCTGCACTAGAATGGACCAGATAAGAATCGAGGATATCCGTGAAGAACTGCAGATCTACTCCATAAAATAAAAGATATTTAACAACAAGATACAGTGGAAAGAACACGTAGAAAGAAAGGAAGAAAGTAGATTACAAATAAAATCTTCCATTATTTTCCAAGAGGAAGAAGAGATGTCTGACGTCCTCGGAAGAGATGGTCTTAGACCTATTAGTGAAGACGGAACAGGCAACTCTTGCCTAAACCAGGAAGTGAAGAAGAAGAAGAAGTGTTGCAAGGGGCATTCAACTTCTCCATTCGTGCCACATGTCCTGCTCATCGCAGTCTGCGACACTTAACTGTTCTTATTATATTTTATATAAAGATTACGTAACTCACTGTTATAAAGTCTTCTCCATTCGCCTGTCTGTTCATCTCTCTTTGGTCTAAAAAATTTCATAAGAACTTTATTCTCAAATACTCGTAATATTTTCTCCTCTCTTAAAGTAAGCGTTCATGATTCACATCCATATAATATAACTGGCAGAATAACAGTTTTATGTATCTTCAGCTCAACGTTTGTTTTAGAGAAGTCGGGACGACAAAAGTCCCTGTAGCGTATAATAGCACGCATTTTCTGAATTGAGTCTGTGTTTAAAAGTTTTGTACATCTCATTCCAATTTGTAACTATTGTTCCTAGATATTTGAATTCAGGAAAAGAATTTTCCATGTCCCTCCCACGTGTCCTACCCATCGCAGTCTACGGGACTTAACTGTTTTTATTATAATTGCTTCCCATAAAAACTATGTAGCTGACTGTTTCACCTGTCTGTTCATTTCTCTTTGGTCCAAATATTTTCCTGAAAGCTTAATTCTCAAATACCTGTAACTCATTTGTTCCATGAAGGAAGAGTGAATGTTTTACATGCATGTAAGATACATGGGAGAATAACGGTTTTATACATTTTTCAGTTCAACATTTCTTGAAAGGGGTTGGAACATGAGTCCTTGTAATGCATAATAACATATATTTCCAGATTATATATATATATATTATTATAATTATTATTATTATTATTATTATTATTATTATTATTTTGGAATTTATTCACAATTCAGTGGTTTTCAGTCATCCTCAAGAAATTTGCCTTTTCTGGTTGTAGCGGTCCTGATCATTATCATCTCCAAGTCCCAGTTCACTCATACTTCTTCTCACACCGTCCAACCAACCTATCTTTAGGTCTTCCCATTCTTCTTTTCCTATCTATTTTCCACACTAAGATCTTCTTAGGGATTCTGTTAGATGTCATCCTCTTAGGATGTCCATACCATCTTAATCCTCTCTCTTCAATTCTCTCTAACATTTCCTCCAACTTTTGTAATTTTCCTAATTTCAACGTTTCTATTTATTCTAATATGGACTTCCGCGATTATCTTTTCCAGTAATCCATATATACTATATCAGGTTGAGAAGACCAGCTATAACGGCTGTGGGGCCCGACATTCTGACCACATGTCACCCCTACACTAGCTGGATGATCATCTACCTCTGTGATTACACATGTGGATGTGAGGCCAGCAGTCGGCTGGTGGCCAAGGGCCTTCTGGGTTATCGCGCTTGGAAAAGAAAAAAAATATATATGTGTGTGTTAATTTGCTTATAACGACAGTTTTTAAAATAAAACTCGGCATGTAGAAATAAAAAAAATGGATTCGGTGGTCAATACCAAAATCGGAGCAAGAGGAGTGGGGGTTAACCTTAAGCGAAAATTTTAAATTGCTGCAGCGGCCGCAGTTTTCCCAACGAAACTCGGCGTATGTCAATTGAATGAAACGAGATAGCTATTCTTCAAAATTGTGTGAAATTATACATTTTGGAATGGGGATTTAACCTGAAAGTTTAAAAATTAAAAATCGCTCAATTGCGATGTTTTTCTTCCAACGTAACTGTGTACATACAATTTATATAAGGAATGAAATATATAATCGTTAACTAACAATATATATGCATAAATTCGACTAGCTGTGGAATTCGATCGTTTAAGAAGTTCCTGCCTTAAAATCATTTACTAACTAATTCACTGGCACTATCGAACCCGTAGTCTCATGGCCACGCGGACATAAGGTCTCCATACATCCCTATCCTGAGCCAATATTTTCCAATCATCCCCTGTATTATCTACTTACCTCAAATCATAGTTAATGTTATTCTCCTGCCTCATTCTTGGTCTATCAACTGGGCGTTTTCCCTCTGTTATTCCTACAAGAAGCTTCCATGCACTTATTTCATTCGCCATTCGTGCCACATGTCCTGCCCATCGCAGTCTACGAGACTTAACTGTTCTCATTATATCTGGCTTCCTATAAAGACCATGTAATTCACTGTTAAGCAGTGTTCTCCATTCACCGGTCTGTTCATCTCTCTTTGGTCCAAAAATTTTCCTGAGAACTTTATTCTCAAATACTCATAATCTCCTTTCCTCCCTTAAAGTAAGAGTCCATATTTCGCTAAAATCATTTACTAAATGTATGAAATAATTTTGATTCAAAGAGAACTCATGGTCCGAGATATGATACTGCAATACACACAAAGTTTGAGACATTTATTCTCGTAGGTTTTGAAATCAAATGAAATAATTTAATTATGTGTTATATGGGTTTAAAAGAAGTAATACTTAATTATAGGGTTTCTATAAATTGAGGGAGAGTTCTCGTTGAGAGATTTGAAAACTTCGTCTTTGTCACTACAATTAGTACTATCCAGAAAAAATAGATAGAAGAGGATTTTCTCGGCGAGGAGAGGGGGAAAAAACCTCGCTCCACTGGTTTCCATCACTTTGAGCATAATCTTCATTAATTTTCATTCCATTCATTCCTAATTTGCTTTCGTTTTTAGGATCTTAATCCCTCCACCCTTCTCCTACCTGGCATCATGAAATGAGAGGCATTTGTTTTGAAACTTATCATCAATTTTGAAAGGCAAAAGACACTTAAGTCTTTGTTACAACTTTGTCCTTGTGTTATAGAATTTTGTTAGAATGATCATCCATTACTGGATGAAAGGAACAAAGACTTAAATTTAGTTTAATAAATTACGAAATTGCATTTACAATTACTATGTCTATTCGCATGATAAGTTAGCTGAAATCATTGGGAGATTATATTGATTTTTGGCAGTCTACTGTAATTCCAATAAAAATAGCATAAAAGTCCTAAAACATTTTAGAGATATGTGAGTAAAGAGCTGATGGAAAAATATAACTGCATGCATAATATACCTATATGAGAATGTTATATCTTATACCGAGCTAATTTCCAGTTGAAATGTAAAAAATTCCGATATAGAACGGCATTTGCATTGGTAATGCAACAATTTTACTTTTGAACGTGTAAGAAAATCTTATACCGAGTTAAGTTCCAGTTGTAATGTAAACAAAGCTGATATAGAACTGCATTTGCATTGGTAATACAACAGTTTTACTTTAGAACTTGTAAGAAATTCTTATGCCGAGTTAAGTTCCAGTTGTAATGTAAACAAAGCTGATATAGAACTGCATTCGCATTGGTAATACAACAGTTTTACTTTTGAACGTGTAAGAAAATCTTGTACCGAGTTAAGTTCCAGTTGTAATGTAAACAAAACTGATATAGAACTGCCTTTTCATTGGTAATACAACAGTTTTACTTTAGAATTTGTAAGAAATTCGATGCCGAGTTAAGTTCCAGTTGCTAATGTAAACAAAGCTGATTATCGAACTGCAGTGCGCATTGGTAATACAATCGTTTTACTGTTTGAACGTTGTAAGAAAATATTGTACCAAATTACGTTTCCCAGTTGTAACGTAAACAAAACTGAGATAGAACTGCATTTGCATTGGTACAACAACAGTTTTACTTTAGAACGTGTAAGCAAAACGTTTATGCCCGAGTTAAAGTTCCAGTTGTAATGTAAAACAAAGTTGCTATAGAACTGCATTCGCCATTGGTATAATACAACAGACTCCGCGCAGACTTCTTGAACGTGTAAGAAAATCTTTGTACCGAGTTAAGTTCCAGTTGTAATGTAAACAAAACTGATATAGAACTGCATTTTTATTGGTAATACAACAGTTTTAGAGTTAAGTTCCAGTTGTAATGTAAACAAAACTGATATAGAACTGCATTTGCATTGGTAATACAACAGTTTTACTTTAGAACGTGTAAGCAAAACGTATGCCGAGTTACGTTCCAGTTGTAATGTAAACAAAGCTGATATAGAACTGCATTCGCATTGGTAATACAACAGTTTTACTTTTGAACGTGTAAGAAAATCTTGTACCGAGTTAAGTTCCAGTTGTAATGTAAACAAAACTGATATAGAACTGCATTTTCATTGGTAATACAACAGTTTTAGAGTTAAGTTCTAGTTGTAATGTAAACAAAGCTGATATAGAACTTCATTCGCATTGGTAATATAACAGTTTTACTTTAGAACGTGTAAGAAAAACTTGTACCGAGTTAAGTTCCAGTTGTAATGTAAACAAAGCTGATATAGAACTGCATTCGCATTGGTAATACAACAGTTTTACTTTAGAACGTGTAAGAAAAACTTGTACCGAGTTAAGTTCCAGTTGATATGTAAACAAAGCTGATATAGAACTGCATTCGCATTGGTAATACAACAGTTTTACTTTAGAACGTGTAAGAAAAACTTGTACCGAGTTAAGTTCCAGTTGTAATGTAAACAAAGCTGATATAGAACTGCATTCGCATTGGTAATACAAAAGTTTTACCTTTGAACGTGTAAGAAAATATAGTTAGCTCTGTAAGATTGAAAATAAATAAAATTATATATATGAAATGGAATTTATAGATTTTTTTTTTCAAAATAAAGGATATACATTTGCATTTACATTGCGCACGGGCGTGCTTGGCGACATGTGCATTATTTTTCCATGAATAAAATATAAAAATAAACATATTATAAACAAAAACCTACATGGCTACACACCTACATAAAAATGTATAAAAACAATATATATACATATACACATACACAAAATGTATGTCTACGCCACGTACACAATAATACACATCTACACTCATCCATGGAAAGACCATGTGTATAGATATAGGAATAAGTATTTTCTATATCAACAATTAATGGAAAATTGCTACAAAACAAATTAAAAAAGAGAAAAAACACACATAGTTATACACAACCTCTCCCCCACATACATACATACACACGCGCTCGCGAGCCCATAACATCAAATTCACTATCAGGCTAACTATCCAACCCGTAAGTTCATGACCACGCGGACATAAGCTCTCCAAACATCCTTATCGTAAGTTATTATTTTGCAATCATCCCATGTGTAATTTAGTTTCCTCAAATCATGGTTAATGTTATTCTCCCTCATGATTCTTGGCCTGCCAACTGAGCACTTTACTTACTTACTCACTGGCACTATCGAACCCGAAGGTTCATGGCCGCGCGGACATAAGCTCTCCATACATCCCTATCCTGAGCTAATGCTTTCCAATCATTCCCTGTATAATCTACTTCCCTCAAATTATAGTTAATGTTGTTCTCCCACCTCATTCTTGGCCTACCAACTGGGCGTTTTCCCTCTGACTTTCCTACAAGAAGCTTCCATGCACGTCTTTCATTCCCCATACGCGCAACATGTCCTGCCCATCGCAGTCTACGAGACTTAAAACTGAGCACTTTACCTCTGGTTTTCCTAGAAAAAGTTTCCATATCCCTCTTTTACTCCCGATTCGTCCTACATGTCCAGTCCATCGCAGTCTACCAGACTAAACCATTCTTAGTATATCTGGTTTACCATAAATATCAATATATTATTCCCATAAAGATCGTGTGACTCGTTGGTATGTAGTCTTTTCCATTCGTCTATCTGTTCACCTCTCATTGGTCCAAAAAAATTCCTTACTTTTACGTTTACTTTTGAGGGCCTCTCAACTTTTCAGCGGTTACCCTGTATTCCCATTCGCCATTCTTGCCGATTACGCCATTCATCCTCCTCCAGACCTCGGTCGTTCATCAATCTATGGATATCTCATCTCCAAGTTGTTCTTGGCCTACCCCGTTTCCTTCTACCAGAAGGTGACCATTCCAAAAGAGTTTTGGGCCACCTATCATCCCCCATTCTCCTGACATGGTCATACCACTGAAGAGCTCGTCTTTCGATCCTTTCCACCACTGTCTCCTCCATATCCATCCTCTGCCTCACTTCTTCGTTTCTTCTTCTTTCCAACCTGGACACCCTGGCACTGCGTCTTATTCCATCCAAAAAATTCTTAAGAACTTTATTCTCAAATACTCGTAATCTTTTCTCCTGCCTGAGAGTAAGAGTCTATGTTTCGAATCTATTTATAGTTTAGCAATTAAATATTGTACACCACCTTTGGCTCCGAGATTAAAAGTTATACAATTAAATTAATTTTAGAAGTAAGATTTCAAGTCTGTCGAGAATCGAACCCAAATAACATTTAGGTCTATGCTATAGCCTTCTCTTTTATTCTTGTTAATACAGGTAATGAATTTTTGCAAGAGAGTGCGTTCTTCCGTAATTACAGGAAAGGCGGCCATGATTGAAAGTTCGATTACCTAAATTTCGGGGTTGCCAACCTATAAAATAACTAAATAACTATACTGTAATGTTACCAATTACCTACCTAGGGCGGGAAGTAAAACCACTGCCCTTTATGTATACTAAGTAAAATGTATATACTAAAATATATCCAAAAAATAGTGTTAATATATATTATACGAAACAAATAGCTGCATTTTAAATGAACTGAACTTTATTTGAAACAATATTGAAAGTTTACTTAACAAAATACAGAGGTGTACTTGAATACTATTAAGTTCTTCATGTTGAAGTTGACGGTGAAGTTTGTACAATTATTAAATGGAATTGGAATCGTACTATTCCCAAAATCTTTAATGTCTTACTCCTGAGCACGAAATAAGCAACCATACTTTTTTCTCTTACAGTACAATTCTTCTCATCCAACCACTTTCTGAATTATATTTTTTTTTTAGATGTTGATTTAGATCTCTCTGGCACTAAAGAAGCACACCCAACTTCTCACGCATCTTCAGTTGAGTCATTTTGATTACCATCATTCATACTTGCCTCCATTTTATTTCTGATTGGTATCACGGCCTGCTGTAATCTCAACTAAATTATTTTCGGCGTTTAGCGTATATACATTGGCCAGACAGCTAACGTCAGTTAGTTGTTTATAATGAACGCAAATATTTCCAACAAATATATTATTTTACAATCATTTATTATTTTGAAAACATGGTGCAAAAAATAATGTACAACGCATGTTTATGGAGTGGTTTACAGAATCCTGGAAATTAAAATCCTCGCTATCGCTTGGTTTTTAATCATTTCCTCGCTTATGTAAAAACCACTTCCTAACCTCGTATTGTAATATAGCCTACTAACGTCTATTGCTGGCTTTATTGGCGATACAATGTATTTCTTCGTGATATTCTGCTTGGTTCGTTATATCTTAAATGTTTGATGTTGTTCTCCTGTTTTGTGAATAAGAAACGAAGACATTTCTTGAGATGTAGAGATAAGAAACAGACTCTTACAATTCTCCTGTGTACAGCTGTCTGCGTAACAGTTTCAACTCTAACGACTTGGTAGTCATTCTGTCATTAAAATTAACAAGCATTTAAAAAGCTAAAATTCATGTCTTTGTTCACATCTCATTGTGCTCTGATTTCTTCAGTTGTATGAAGTGCATTCTATATGTAGCATCCCATAACCCTTCTTCTGCAATAAAAGAGAATTTTTGAGTCCCACAATTTTTAATAAATATTGAATATAGCGTATATTATATCAAACATCTTGAAATACAATATAACATTTTAATATACCGCTATTTCGTTAATAATAATAATAATAATAATAATAATAATAATAATAATAATAATAATAATAATAATAATAGTAATAATAAAAGTGTAATGCTATATTGAGCTGATACATAGACATTAGGCAGGCCTCATGAAAGTATATAGGAATGGCTATAGGAATGGACTATTGGCGTAGAGCGCAAGAAATCGAGAATGGATAAAATTCGAAACAAAATATTTATCGAAATGATGAAAGATAATAAAACTATTTTCGAAGTAATTGAAGATCAAACATTGAAATGGTTCAAATACGATAAAATAATGAGAGAAGAGACATTTCAGCAAATGATTTAGGCATGGAATGCTGAAGCAAGAAGGAGAAAATTAAAACCACAGCAACAATGGTGGATGGGATCTGGATGTTTGTGAATAGAGTGTAATTGATTGAAGAAGATGCACAGAATAGGAATTTTTGAAGGAAAAACTACTGTAATACAGAAAAAATGCATAAGTAAATAATAAAATAATAATAATAATAATAATAATAATTATTATTATTATTATTATTATTATTATTTATTATTATTATTTGCAGATGACATTGTGATTATAGCAAATTCAGAAGATGACCTACAACGTTCAGTCCACTCTTTTCACCAAATTGCAATAAACTACAACATGGAAATCTCAACAGAAAAATGTAGAGTCAAGGCTTTCCTAGGAAATTACTCAGTTCGCAATAAAATTATTATTAATAATACAATATTAGAACAAACTAACACATTTAACTACCTAGGATACCAAGTTACATACGAAGAGGAAAACGATTTTAGTAAACAATTATAAAATTTAACAGAGTAACAGGAATTATAAACAATATATTTTCAAGTCAAACACAATACAGCAACACACACGAATTAGAATTTATAAAACACTGGCCGGACCCATAGTATGTTACGGCAGTGAGGCCTGTAAATGAACAAAGACTAACAGCGGCAGAAATGAAATTCATGAGACGTACTGCAGGTTACTCAAGAAGAGACCATAAAAGGCATTCTGAGATTCTCAAAGAATTATAAACAGAATTAATAATGGAACATGTACAAACATATAGAAACAACTGGAAATGTCACGCAAAAAGAATGAGCACAACAAGAATACCATGTCATATCATAAATTACCAGCCATCAGGCAAGAGACCTTTGGGCAGACTCTTCAAACGTTGGATTGAGACCGTAACAGACCCCTAGATCTATCACATAGTAATAATAATAACTAGTGGTCGCCCAGCGTCGAAATTCGACCACAATTCTTTAAATTTTACGTTTGTCATAAATACGTCATTATGCATTAATTTTTTTATATATTTTAAAGATACGAACGTTAGGAAATATTTGATATAGCTTGGCTAAGCCATATTTTAAAAAAATAACGCGTCATTCGTCATTTGTATACTATTTATACTATTTAAATTTGCGTTTAGCCTACTATTATATGTACGGGAATATATATATATATATATATATATATATGTATATATTATATATATATGCTATATTACAGATTTTCGCGAATATAAGTATGAATATGAAGGTTTTCTTGGGTTTTCCGCGTCTTGGATTGATGATCGGCCTTTGGCCACTGATTCTGACGTTTCGGCATGATCCCACATGTCATTATCAAGGAATGATAATGGCATGTGGGATCATGCCGAAACGTCGGAATCAGTGGCCAAAGGGCGAACTTGAATCCAAGACGCGGAAAACCCAAGAAAACGTTCATATATATATATATATATATATATATATATATCCATCTATCCATAGTAATTCTGCCCAAAGGCAGGCCTTCACTGCAATCACAGCATTTCCATGCCATGCTTGCAGCTTTATTAGGGAATTGTAGGTGTGGTAGCTTCCCGTTGGTTTCCACACCGGTGAAGGATGATGATGATGATAAGGATGATGATGATGATGATGATAGCCATACGATTTCGGGGACCATTTGGGCCTGAAAGTTTTCGTGACATTTGTCTTACAGGTGAGGAAAAACCCCGATATAAACCTCACCCAGAAAAACTGCCCCGACCGGGGATCGAACCCGGTCCCGCTGCGTGACAAGGCAACACATATATATCCCCTCTTCTTTGTCTCAAACTCCGACCCGTCAATTTTCTATGTCGAGGCATACTGGAAGTAGGTGCGAATATCTAAATATATAAAAAATATGTAATGAAATTACTGAAACCAAGATTAGACAGGGTTTAATTTAAATATAAATAATAAAATGTACTCACTAATAATAAATACTCGAGAGTAAGTCAATTCACATTGCTGCTGCACAATTTTCTTTTTGCAACAATTCACTTTCAGTATGAACGTAAACAAATGAATGAGTAATGCACGTTAATTTCTTAGAGATAATTTAATTTATTTTGTTTAATTCAATTTATTTTAACACATATTATACATAAATTTTATTTTTCTGCACTCCTTCTCTATATGAACTTTAATTATGCAAAATACCATATTCCTCCGTGTGCGCAATGTGCTTGAAAACGGATACAAAGTTAATTCTTCAAGTATTAATATATATATATATATATATATATATAGATAATAATCATAGTGATGATGATGATTTTGATTTCGAAGATGATGTTAATGATGATGGTTTTATCTATGGTGATTATAATGATGTTTATATAATTATGATTTTAAAGAGGATGATGATTTTGTTGGTGATTTAAGATGATATTAATAAAGGTTTTAATAATTTTTATTTTATTATTATAATTTTGATGACTCTTAGTCTGATGATAATTTTTACGATGATTTTTAATCAGAATGTTATGATCATGATTTTAATGACTATTTAACTCATGCCCTAAATGGGAGTCAATGACCAATCACATTTCAATGATTTTTTATCTACAACCAATCACAGTCGTGTTTCGCCTAAAATTTACCAACTACAGTTTATAATAATAAAATAGCACCTCCTTTTTAACATTCTGAATAGATCATGGCATAATTTTGCAGCGAATGACCCCCTATGAAATACGGCTACCAGATTGTATATATAGTGCATGAATGTCAGCAGAAAGCGCATGCGATAGACAATATAAAACATTTGTAACAATTGATTATACCACAAAAAAAAAAGAAAATACTGTTTGCACTTTCTTAAACGAATTATTTTCCAGAAATGACGTTGCAGAAACATATAATTAACATATTTACATCATAGGACATCAGAAACCTATAACGTTGATTATAACTTTCTCCACTAGGGTCCATTCTTACAATATTGCGATGCTTTGGCAAAAATAATATTATGATGTGGTTGCAGTGATGAACAAAGGAAGGAAATGAAGCGTACCAACCGTTTCTCATTTGTTTTGAAATATTGCCGTTTACATTAAATATATAAATATTTTAAAATAACTATAGTTAAATAATGATTTGTAAGTAAACAGCTTAATTTTATTCGTTAAATAGTCCTAACAAATGCCACTCTTGATTTCCAAATTCTCTAGATAAATTGGAAATCACTCGTGGCATTACTTATGATAATTATTTTGACGATGATTTTGATGGCGATGGTTTTATGATGATGATTTTGTGATATTCAAATTAATAAAAATATGTTAAAATGTTAATTATAATAATAATAATAATAATAATAATAATAATAATATTAATAATAATAATAATGATAATATTAATAATAATAATAATAATAATAATAATAATTTTTTCTGTAAAATTAAGACTGTAAAGCCTTCTCTTTTGCGCTCAACCGGACAAATATACAAAATACAAATAAATAATATGTAAGGCGTATTAAAACATGTAACAGATGATGTCTGTGACCTGTGTAAGAAAGCAGACAGTGTATCTGAACGCTATACAAGGAATAATCCGCCCACGGGTGTAGTGAACCCAGTTGTTAGTGGATTTTCAATTTCCTACAAACTCTAACTTACCGATATTATTAGCATTCAGGTGAAATGGAGTAAAGTCACGTACCGAACTAACAGCAGCACAGACTTGCTTGTTTTCATTCTTTAACTTATAGTGGACCAGGAATTCATATAAAACACAATGGCTTCCTCTATACACTTTATGAAATAGTTCCTGCCAAATGCAATAACATCTACCATGTTTCCTGCTGTGTATATGACTGGCTGAATACTTCTTCAAAACTAACGACGACAATTCATAGAACTGTGTGATTCTACATAAGTCAACATTTTAACAATATATATATATATATACACTGGTGTCCAAAAGTTAAGGATAATTAGTTCATTTGCCGACTTATTATAAAGCATTTGTCAGAATAATACAAAATTTGGTAAGGTATGTCACAGATAATTAGAAACATGGCACGAAAGAAACAATGGCATGAATACGTCATTCACTTGTCATTTTCACAACAAACGAAAACTGTATTTCAGAATTCGAACATAAAAGTTGAACAACAATGGTTCAAATGATTAGTATGGGGTGTGATTACCCCTGACAGCTACACAAGACTCACATCGACGTGGCATGCTAGTGATGAGGTTGTTCAGGAGTTCGATGCTCAGCAAATTCCACTCCTCATGAAGAGCAATGTGAAGGTCTTGAAGTGTCCTCGGAGGAGGCTGACGAGATGCAATTTGTCTCCCTAAGGCATCCCATGCATGCTCTATAGGATTCGTATCCGGAGACCTCGCTGGCCACTCCATACGCTGGATATCTTCCTCCTGAAGAAACTCATCCACCAGTTGTGACCTGTGAGGTCGGGCATTGTCATCCATGAATATGAATTCTGGACCCACAGCTCCCCTGAAAAGTCTTACATGAGGTTCCAGGATCTCTTTCTCTATACCGCTGAGCATTAACAGTGCCACCTGCGAAGATGTGAAGCTCTGTGCGTGCATTCATCATTATACCTCCCCATACCAGGAGACCACCGCCACCAAATGGATGTCTTTCCATGATGTTCATGGGGTTGTAACGAGTTCCTTGCTCCCTCCAGATAGTCACGCGATGCGAATCACAGTTCAAGCTGAATCTGGACTCGTCTGTAAATAGCACGCTGCTCCACTGATTTAGAGTCCAGTCGCGATGTTCCTGACTCCACCGTAAACGTGCTCTCTTGTTATCAAGGGTGAGTGGGACGCACACTACAGGCCGTCTAGCATACAGACCAGCAGCTCTGAGTCTTCTATAGACAGTTTGTCTGGATACTCTGATACCTGAGGCGGCCGCAAGTTCTGAACTCAGTTGTCTGGCAGACATTGTTCGGTTTCTTCTTGCAGTTAACGCAAGATATCGATCCTGCTGAGGATTTGTAACTCTTGGACGACCTCCCATGGTCTTCGCCTAACGTCTCCGGTCTCTTGGAACCGTCGCCATAACCTAGATATAACATTTTGTGGCACATTAAGTGCTATGGAGACCTCAGTTTGTGTCTGTCCTGTTTCTAGCCGCCCAATAATTCTACCCCGAAGCAGAGGGTCCAGATGTTGTCTTTGTGCCATTTTACTGCAATCTGTTCTTACACTACATCTGATTATATCATAACTCTCTTTAAAAATGAAGATTTATGGAACAGGGCTTAACTGCAACAATGCAATTTTCATTTATAATTGCTATTAATTTTTTCATTGTTGAAGAGATATTATAATTTAGTATGTAAACTAAACTAAATGTACTGAGAAACGTTTTGATAAATAATTTTTACTCCTTGCCCCTCTTTAAGCATTTTGATTTTCCGTTTTACAAATTATCCTAAACTTTTGGACACCAGTGTATATATATATATACACGCGTGTTTGTCATTCTACTCCTCATAAATGACTGGATCGATTTCTGTGACTATTTAACTCATGTCGCAAATGGTAGTCAATGACCAATCACGTTTCAATGAATTATGTTTTACACCAATGACAGTCGTGTTTCACCTCGCTTTTTATCGATTTCTCTTTATCAGCTCAGGCTTTTTTGATAAAGAAAGCTCCTCCTTTTTTAATATTCTGAACAGGTTAGACCATTATTTTTCTCCAACAAATACATTGAATATAGCAAATAATGAATAGATTCAGTGATTTTACTGAGTTGTTTATTCAAAATATAAATGATTAACTTATAATGTTGATTATAATAATTTTATGTGTTTCATTATTTCTCCACTAGAGTGCATTCTTGCAATATTGCGATCCTATTTGGCAATAAATAATATGATCGAGTTGCAGTGAATATACATAACCTCACATTTCTAATTTGTTTTCAAACATCGCCGTTTACATTATCTATATAAATATTTTAAAACACCGGTAATTATATTCAAATAATTATTTTTTAGTAAAGAGCTTAATTTTATTCGTTATATAGTCCTAACATATGTCACTCTTGATTTCCAAATTCTCTAGATAAATTTACAATTCACTTCGTGAGTCGTGAATTTATCGATAATTTTGAAATCACTCGTGACATTACATATGAAAATATTTGTGTGGGTTTGATTGGATCTCTCGATGGTTTAGATTTACAATTGGAACCTGTAAAACCATTAGGCGTAGGAGTTCACCTGGAGTGAAAATTTAAGAATTGCTCTAGTGGTCACATTTTTATATATTTTACAACGAAACTCCGCATATCCTATTAAAAATAAACCGAGGTCGGTATTATCCAAACATGAGCGAAATCCGACAATTAAAAGTGGAGGTTTGCTTGAATCTCAAATTAAAAACTGGACCGATTAGAAGAAACTTCTTGTGTGTCTGAGTGAGTCCTTGAATGGTATATGGACCCTCTAAAAGCATTTTACATAATATAGGAGTTCACCTGAAGTGAAAATTTAAAAAACTCGCTCTAGCCGTCACAATGTTCCTTCTTTCACAACGAAACTCAATATATCCTATTAAAATACACCGAGGTATGTATTATCGAAAAATGAACGAAATGCGGCAATTAGAAAGGGAGGTTTACCTGAAATCCGAAATAAAGAAACTAGCAACCTCCGTGTTTGGTTTGTCTCAGCGTATAACATACAGTTTAATTAACCTTTAATATTTCATTTATTTAGACATAGCAACGCATACCGGGTATTAGCTAGTACTAATAAGATAATTTATATCATCAGCATCACTCCAAGGATTAGGCAATTGCCCGTCCCGACTTCATAATGCATCAACCCTATGTTTTCTAGGTCTTATGACATCACATGTTTCTCTTGCTTGATAATGCTTTGCTAACAGTGGATATCTCTCCTTCCGATTGAGGGTCTTTCCACTTTTCAGCGGTTGCCCTTTTACCAGCCGGCTGCCGGCCCTTCACATCCACATGTGTCAATCACAGAAGTAGATGATCAACAGCCAGTGTAGGGGTGACATGTGGTTAGCATGTCGAGTCCCCCAGCCGTTATAGCTGGTTCCTCAACCTGGAGCCGCTACTTATTGTAGCTACCCAATTGCCTCACGATGCTGGGTGGGCACCATACTGGCCGAAATACCATGAGAAGATTTCTTCCCCCATGGAGACTCGAACCAGCGCAAGTCCCATAGCTCTGCGCCAAGGCTTCCTACCTTAACCGCTCGGCTACGGCGCGGGACGGATATCTCTCCTTACTCATTCAATTCATGTGACGAATCCACTTTTTCTACATACATACATGCATACATAAGGACTTTATGAAACTAAAAGTAAGATACAATGTTATTTACAAATATGGATCGAACGGGCAGTAAGCCGTACGTGCTGTTGACAGTCCGTTACAATAAGTTGATGTTAAAAAAGAAAAGAAAACACAATAGTATTACAATTAGTTATCATAAGTAATGCCACGAGTGATTTCCAAATTATCGATAAATTCACGACTCACGAAGTGTGGAGTGAATTTATCTAGAGAATTTGTAAATCAAGAGTGGCATTTGTTAGGACTATTTAACGAATAAAATTAAGCTCTTTACTCACAAATCATTATTTAACTATAGTTATTTTAAAATATTTATATATTTAATGTAAACGGCGATGTTTGAAAACAAAAATGAGAAGCGATAGGTACGCTTCATCTGCTTCTTTTGTTTATCACTGCAACCAGATCATACTATTTATTGCCAAAGGGTCGCAATATTGTAAGAATGCTCTCTAGTGGAGAAAAAATGAAACACATCAAACTGTATATTAATTCATTTCTGATGTCGTATGATGTAAATATGACAATTATATTTTTCTGGATTGTTACCTGGGAAAAATACATTTAATAAAGTGCAAAGAGTGGTTTCTTTTTTTGGTGGTATAATCAATTGTTACAAATGTTTTTATATTAACTCCCGCATGCGGCATGTGTTGACATTCAGGCACTATATATACAATCTGGTAGCCGTATTTCTCACAGGCTCGGTCACTGCAAAAAAATGTGGTCAGACCTGTTCAGAATATTAAAAAGGAGGAGCCTACTTTAATATGGTAAATATTTCGTGAAACACGACTCTGATTGGTTGTAAAACAGAAATCATTGAAACGTGATTGGCCATTGAGTCCCATATGGGGCATGAGTTAAATAGTCAATACAATTACATTATACATTAACTTAGGTATGTAGAATTATTAAGAATTAATGGTATCGCAATTTCGTAACTTATTTATTTATTCCTGAATAAGTGTTGTTCTTATTTTCCGCGTTTTGTCCAAAAATCTATACAAGTTTATCCAATTTTCGGGGTTTACCAGTAACTCGTAGCATGCCAATCTTCCACGATTTGAATTTAGAAATCTTTCCGGTAATAACTGACGCCTCCAATATTCTAAATCGTTACATTTTCCTAATATATGTATTTCGTCTTCAAAGCTCCCGCACATTGGACATATTCGCATATCGTGACTGTCGCTAATTTTTAAAGATTTCCATGCCCCTAACCTGAACCAAGCAAGCCCTGATCTCTCTTTAAATCCTAGATTGAGTATATAAGATTATTTTCCCCAAACTTGTTTTAGGTCTCTTTGTAAAAACAGTGATCGTTTTCCCGCACATTCGGCCAAAATATTTTGTCGGTTTATATCTAAGTACCTCCTTCTAATTTTTCTCCACACATTCTTGCGATTTTCAGTCCCTTTTTCCCATACCCAACCCATCACAATCTTTTGGGGTTATCTCTTAACCTCGTCTGCCCAGAATTTCCCATTTGCTTTCCTAATTTGGTGGTCATAACAAATTGCTCTGAGCATTGTTTGTTCACCTTGGTTTAGCCGCAACCAGTATTTGAGTACACAAATGTTGCAGTTTATAATTCGTGACTTTATCCACAAATGGCTGCATTTCAAATTCTAATAAATTTTGTGCAACCTTTAACTTGTCTTAGAAATTTTGTGCAACCTTTAACTTGTCTGAGAAATATTCATTCTCGCCGTCTGTATTCTATCTTCCTAAGTTATGGTAGGAAGATAGTTAAAGGAAGCTAGTAGGAGTATAAAGGGGTGAACGGTGGACAAAGTGTTGTATAAGAAGCAGAGACAATGTACATTTCGCCTGTCTTCAATCGGAGCCAAGACAGTATTTCAAATGCTGGAGCACCCTAAATATGTAATCCTCTTGCTGCTTGAAAATGACATTCCTTGGTATAAAGTATTTCATATTATAGGTTAAATAAAAATTATTTGGACCATATCCTCTAACAATAATAATAATAATAATAATAATAATAATAATAATAATAATAATAATAATAATAATGATAATGATAATGATAATGATAATGATTATTATTATTATTATTATTATTATTATTATTATTATTATTATTATTATTATTATTATTATTATTATTATAAAGTAAATTTCATTATCATCGTACAGTTTTGTTTTAGCTTACGCAGTTTCCTACTTCCTTTTTTCCATGCTTCACAGTCCTGCCAATTATAAACTTTTCGGTTTCTGTCCTGAATGGCTGAATAAATACCTTCAGTCCAACACTTTATGGCCCTTACGTTCTTCACTATGCTCAGGGGATTCCAATTGAATACTTTTCTTGGACATAGATCTTTCTTCATTCTTTATAGATTGCCATCCGTAGTATCTTTTATGTCTCACTTATCTCTACGATGATTACTTCAATATTAACCTCATTTGTCATATCACCTAAGGATGTGATGTAACTGAGGTATTCACTAGTTTTCTTCAGAAGTCTACCTCTAGGTCCCTGAGACGGCTTTCATTAATTTGTTGTTAATTACCATACTTCAGAACCATACGTGGTAATGCTTCCAACATTTATATCTTCTAATATATAAAAATGAATGTTTTTTGTTTGTTCGTACTTTATGCGCGGCCATACCGTTGATCCGATTGTGATGGGTTATTATGCAAAATGTTAAGGAGATTCTCGGGATTAACATAGGCTATAAGAGAGTTGTGATACTCAACCCCTTCACCCCTAAAATATATTTAGCGTGAAAGAGCTTTTTACCTTTATCTTTAAATTATTTATTGTTTTTTATGGGTTTTAAGCTTTTTTTATTTCCCTTGTTATTTAGTGAACATATTTAAGTAGTCATAAAGTTAAAAGAGGAATTTAACCTCTAATTGAAGTGAAAAATGTGAAATAAAGTCCCTATTTTGACGCTTAAATGGCTTATGCTGCCTAAACCATAACAAGTATACCAAATTAATGTACACAGAATTGAATAACTCAAAAACCTCTACAAAAAAGTCCGCGACAGCATATGTTTATATTTTACGGATAACGCACTATAACCGTGTTTGTCTTTCATTGATGCCAAGAAGATCGGAATAAGTAGATTCCCGGGCAAGCGTGCTCTGCCTTACACCGTTCATTCGATTGAGATGGGGCTTTTTGGAAAATGTTCAGGAAATTCCGGGGATGAACATAGGCTATAAGAGAGTTGCAATACCCAACCCCTTCATCCCTAAAAATCACCCATTAAATAGTGAAAAATGTGAAATAAAGTCCCTATGTTGACGTTTAATGACTTATGCTGCCTAAACCATAACAAATACACCAAATTAATGTACACAGAATTGAATATCTCAAAAACACGCTACAATAAATTCCGCGACCGAATATGTTTATCTTCTACGGATAACTCACAATAACCATTTTTGTCTTTCACTGATGCCAAGAAGATCGGGATAAGCAGATTCCGGGCAACAATAACAGCGCATGGCTGATGGTAAAAACACATTAACATTTATTTAATTTAAATATCTACAAAGCATTTTCTAATGCATCTCAATAGCTTTCTTCCTGCAATTCGCATTCAAGGGATCTGTCAACCATTCAATGCTGAAACCTAACTTGAAATTTCTCCCAGAGAAACGTTGTGATATACCAAAGCCGTGTTGAAAAAAATATCTGCCGTTTTTAACTGCAAGGCACAGAAATCGAAGTGAGAATCCAGCAATTGTAAACCGCTATGCGTAGCAAATGGTCTCCCTGCAATACTTAGGGCGGAGAGAAGTGAGGCGGATGCAGCGCGGACGGCAGGTAGTGAGGGTTATCCAATACATCCAATGAGATGCTGTATTATTTCCCTGTAGTTTAAATGAGATATTTGGCGCTAGATTTTAATAATTTGCAGTTAAAAACGGCAGATATTTTTTTGGACACGACTTTGGTATAACACAACGCGTCTCTGTGAGAATTTGAAGGTAGGTTTCGGCATGCAATGATGACAGTTTTCTTGTCAATGTTGTTACATCTGGAATATTGCGATTTTTTTACTAGCTGGCGGACTGTCAGACAAAACTGCAGAAAAGTCTATCAGATTCATATTTAATGTACGAAAATTCTCCAATTTTTTTCAGGAATTGTCATAGCTTCGTTTCCAAGGTAGGGGAAAATTGCACTGTCCAGTTCTTTTATTTAAGTTCCTACATACATCGACTCCCAGTTATTTAGCTTCTGGTTTCCAGTATCTATCCTCCAGTCATAATTTAAACACATGATCACACCATAATCTCTTGGTTAATTTACTGCAAGGTAGGGCATCTCACCTCTCCACATCATATATTATCTCCACTTCCCGCAATCCGAATGTTGTATCACAGGTAATCCGGTGCTGCCAGACGTTACAATAAATAATTTTAAATAAATTTAAATTTAAATTTGCTTTCAATTTGTTGTAAATATTATTTTTACATGTAATTTAAATGTGTTAATCGATGTTTCCTATTACATTTATTCTATATATTCTGCCAGAATAAATGAAGTATTATTATTATTATTATTATTATTATTTTTGTTTGATTAAATAAAAATAAGACTTGCAGTTTTATTTGATTTTCATATTTACTAAGATATAATTTAGTTACAGCTGTTTCGGTACACTGTACCTTCTTCAGACATGGAAACAAATTAATGAATTGTGTTATTATAGTAACAACTGTAATAACATAAATTTAGATACGAGTAATTCAAAATATGCTAACCACCTACTCCAATATGATCGTTGTTTTGATCAAAATTTTACAAATTTACATGTTTATGACAAAGGAAAGTACTTGGACCTTTTAGAAGCTGTAGAAATAAATAAATTGAAAAGTAGTAATAAACTTAAATCCCCAAATAGATTTGAATGAATCGCCTCCGTTAAATTTATAATACAGATTGTAAAAAAAAATTGTTGCTTTGATAGAGTTGTTATGTACTATAATAACACAATTCATTAATTTGTTAACATATCTGAAGAATGTACAGTGTGCCGAAACAGCTGTCACTAAATTATATCTTAATAAATATGAAAATCAAATAAAACTGTAAGTTTTATTTGTATTTAATTAAATAAGTAATGGATTTTCATCAAATAAACACCATCTCAATTGATTATTATTTTTGTTATTAAAATTGAAATGTTCATTGCTAATAGGCACTTTCTCCAATACAATTAATTGGCAAAGGGCTCTTCTAGAATAACAGATGAAAAAGAATCATTGATATGTTGAACTCAGTGCTTTGGAATTGAAATATAACGAAAAAACTACATTCCAAGTTCTGTTAAAAAGCATTTTATTATATGAGTCTGTAACCTGGTCAGTTAGCAGAAAACAAGCCAACAAACTATTAGCAGTAGAAATGGATTTTTGGAGGAAACCAACAAGAATTTCAAAAGGGTATCAAGTCAGAAACAGCACAACAAGGGACATTATGCAAGTTGAAAAGAACATAGAAAAAAAAATAGACGAAAAACATTTGAAATGGTATGGATACATCATAATAATGGAAGAAGATAGAATACCAAAGACGATCCTTGATTGGGAAACTACTGGAAGACGTGGAAGAGGCAGTTCTAGAGAACGTTGGATATATGGAGTCAGGAGAAGTATGGAAGCTTGAGATTTGAGGGATGAAGATGCTTTAGACAGGAACCTCTGGCAACAAATAATGGTATGGACACGTCATAAGAATGAAAGAAGATAGAATACCAAAGAAGATCCTTGGTTGGAAAACTATTGGAAGAAGTGGAAGAGAGAGGCCTAGAGAACGTTGGATAGATGGAGTCAGAAGTATGGAAGCTAGAGATTTGAGGGTTGAAGATGCTTTAGACAGGAACCTCTGGCGACAAATTACTTTCGGTTGAAGGAGAAACACTGCTTTGTGGGATATTCCTAATAAAAATATTATTATTTCTATTGTTATTATTATTATTATTATTATTATTATTATTATTATATGCTCAGTCCATAAAACACAATGTACATATCTTACTATACGCTTCTCTTCAGGTATTTTATAATTGAGAAGTTACGTGGAGTAACAACCTTAAGTACCATCAAGTCGTTATTTCACAGATCACATTACTTTCCTTATCTATCTAACATTTGGGAATGATTGAATGCGGCCCTCAGTTGGGCGGACGCTGTAGTCGCCCGTCCGAGAGCCAAATTAAACTATTCCCGAATGTTAGATGGATAGAAAAATGTGATCTAAGAAATAGCGACTTCGTTTCTACTTCCCCGATTTTTCTTTTCTGAAATATATTCAGTGCCCAAGGTTTTACAGCTATATGTTAATATGTGTGTGACCATGATTTTATAGAATATAATTTGGGTGTTCCTCCTTATTTCATTTTTCAGTGTTAGTGCAATTGTTTCGCAGATATGTGGGAATTTAATTTATTTTGTAAATCATCTTCTATATCATATGAAATTTCACATCTTATATATTAGTACAAAAAGCGCCAAGAATAAAAATATATAGGCCTAATTCTTTAGCATTATCCTCCCTTTTATATGGATGTGAGATTTAGGCATTAAGAAAAATAGACATGATCAGAATCAAAGCTACGGAAATTAAATTTATCAGAAAGACAGTAGGATACACTCTTTTAAATAGAAAAAAACAGTGGTGAGATTTTAGAAAATTAGAAGTAGAATCAGTAGTAAAAAAACTCAACAGATATAAATTAAACTGGGTAAACCGTGTAAAAAGAATGGATAAATCAAGAATCCCAAAAGTGATGACATATAAACCCAAAGGACATCGTCGACCAGGAAGACCCCTTACATGACTGATAGATGGGGCCAAAACCAGGTCTACAAAGGCCAAATTCGTGACGGATGACGATGCTGATTTGATATTTTTGTTATATTTTCATTTATTACAGTTTTAGATATTTTGTTCTACCCAAAAAAGAGCAACATATCGCCAGGATGATCTACTGATTATGTTCCTTGCCTCTAGTCCCGAGGGTCGCGGATTCAAACCCGATCTGGATCGATGGACTTTTTTAAGATGGAAAAATCTAAGGGACAAGTCCTCCAGGAGGGACTTTAAGCCATGAAGTCTGAAGATTTTCAGCCTCAAAAAAGAACCGCAAACCAGAATAAAAAGCC
Organism: Diploptera punctata; assembly: GCA_030220185.1. Lineage (NCBI taxonomy): Eukaryota > Metazoa > Arthropoda > Insecta > Blattodea > Blaberidae > Diploptera > Diploptera punctata. The sequence goes on along the minus strand of JASPKZ010008381.1, from coordinate 535,913 downwards.
ACCTGTGAAAAATTTAATAGACTTTCACACATCCTGATAATACCTTAAGTTGCCCACTATATGTCTCATGGAGTTCGAACGCTGACCACATACTCACTGACACATGTACGGATACGAGTATAACTAAATTAACATGGTTACGATATTCCGAATATGTGTCTAAATAAGGGACATAGCCCTAAGGATATAAAATAAATAAATTAGTAAAATATAATTCACTATACAAATTGGATTTCCCCAGTTATGGTATATGGATGCAAAACATGGACTCTTACTTTAAGAGAGGGAAAATATTACGGGTATTTGAGAATAAAGTTCTTAGAAACATTTAGTACCAAAGAAAGTTGAGCAGACAGTTGACTGGAGCAGACTATATAACAATGTTATGTACTTTATATGAAACCAGATATAATAAGAACAGTTAAGACTCCTAGACTGCGGTGAGCAGGAGATGTGGCACGATGGGGAATGGGGAATGGAAGAATGACACAGAGGCTTCTTGTAGGAAAGCCAGAGAGAAAACGCCCAGTTGATAGACCAAGGATGAGATGAGAGAATAACATTAACTATGATTTGACGGAAGTACATTATACAGGGAATGGTTGGGAAATATTTGCTCAGGACAAGCATGTGTAGTAGGATTATTTTTTCGCAGTTTTTTCAGTAGTGCCAGTGAGTTAGTTACACGAATTGGATTACTTCACTCTAAGCCGTGTGTGTCAATTTCCTTATTACATCATAGTAAACTTAATAGCTTTAGCTGAGTAATATTCTTCTTCTTATTATTTTTATACGCATAAGCCTGTTTATTAACACACACTATGTCAATGATGATTACATCTCATTTCATCTCTTTAGGAGTCTACCCACTTCTCTTTTTCCTCTAGGACATAGATTCTTCGCTGCTTTAATAAATCTCGTATCGTTAGCTCTGTCCACATGGGTATTCCATTCCATTTTCCTTGTTTTAATAAATGTCTCAACATCTATGATATTGCATTTCCTCCCTCATATCCTGGTTTCTAACTGTGTCAAATCTTGTGTTGTTTACTATGGCTTGTAAAATAGTAGTAGTAGTAGTAGTAGTAGTAGTAGTAGTAGTAGTAGTAGTTGGACTCTATTAGACTAAACGTAAGACACATACAATGCTATTGATAAATATGGGTCGCACTAGCAGTAAGCCGTACGTGCTGTTGACAGTCCGTTACAATAAAATAATATTTGGTAATAATATTTTAATTAATTAATTAATTAATTAATTAATAATGTTTTATTTATTCTGGCAGAGTTAAGGCCATAAGGCCTTCTCTTCCACTCAATCAGCACAAATACAAATAAATATTGACAAGTATAGATATTAATATATAATTATGGAATATTCACCTGAAAGGTCCGTCTCCTCAACTTACCTTTCAGGTGAATATTCCATAATTATATATTAATTTTGAATAATACCTCAACGGAACACATCATGAATATTATAAAAGTATAGATATACACTATACTAATTATAAACAGTTAAAGATACATTAAATGTAGCAATATAAATTTCATGTACAAACAACATTTTATACGATAATAACAGTAACAATACTTACGATGATAATAATAATAATAATAATAATAATAATAATAATAATAATAATAATAATAATAATAATAATAATAATAATATAACGTAAAACAAAAAATAAAACACAATAATATTACAATTAGATAACAATACAATTACATTATACATTAATTAGGTTATGTAGAATTATTAAGAAATAATTATATAACTTTATGCTTACATTTATTTATTCACGAATGAGTGTTGTTCTTATTTTCCGCGTTTTGTCCAGAAATTTATCCAAGCGTATCCAATTTTCTGGATTTACCATTAACTAGTAGCATGTCAATCTTTCACGATTTAAATTTAGAAATCTTTCCGGTAATAATTGACGCATCCAATATTCTAAATCGTTACACTTTCCTAATATATGTATCTCGTCGTCAAAGCTCCCGCACATTGGACATATTCGCATATCGTGACCGTCGCTAATTTTTAGAAATTTCGATACCCCTAGCCTAAACCAAGCAAGCCCTGATCTCACTTTAAATCTTAGATTGAGTATATAAGATTCTTTTCCCCAAACTTGTTTTTCTTAAAGTATTCATTTTTGCTTTTCTCATGAGTTGTTTCTTTTGTCGAATGTCTGCTCTTGTATCCACACCGTATGTCATTATTGGTCTTACACATGTGTCATGAATGCCTAGTATTAAATCACTTAATTTATATTTTATTCCTCAGTGCCTAGGGATTTCGTTCTCAACATTTCCCTTCTAATTAACTTATTCAGTATTTGAATGACTAAGCAAATAGCTGTCAGCTATTGTATCAGAGTTTCAGTAATGACTCAATAACTTGAAATAAAAAAAAAACACTTTATTTCCAGGAATATAATCAATGTCAAGTAAGTAGCTTGTTCTGACAGAATAAGTTAAAATTTACCATCCACGACGTTTTAGTATTGATAAGTTGTCATGAACACACACAGCAGGATTAATAACTTTTGGTAAATGCAGACAGAAATCAAAGCTACAATTTCCAGCTAATTTTCTAACTATTCACATGACATTAATGGACATTTCCTTCATTTAAATATACACATAAAATACTTGTTGCCCATGAAATAAGCAGCTCGTTTGGCCTATATTTGAAATACGAAAAGTCCGTGACCCAGAAATTGCTTTAACTAAGAAAATTCCTGTGAAAACTAAAGTTCAGTATGATTTTGTTGGTTTGCAGAATTTATCTTTCGGGGATTCTGCCACCATACCATCAACATAAATTCGAATAACAAAATGGAAAAACAGATAATGTATTGTTGCAATATATGAGTAATTGTTGCCGTAAGCCCTTGTGTCTCCAAACGAAACTTACAGGGGAGAAAAGTCAACCTACTAATTTAGTTACGCTTGTTTTCAGTTAGATGCCAGTGAATGGCCCGGGTTCAGTGTTCTGCCCCATAGTGACATCTAGGAAACCAAGGCAGTACTAGGACGAGAAAATTCGGTAAATGTTTGCTGAGATACCTTTTTATTCAGGCTTAAGTACCTTTTACGAGCGTGAAAAATCTTAATACTCTGGACCCCGGCTTAATGTCCCTCCCGGAGGACTTGATCCTTGGATTTTTCCATCTTAAAAAAATCTATCGACCCCGGCCGGGTTTTAACCCACGACTCTCGGGATCAGAGGCAAGGAACTATTTGCACAGCGGCCGACATGTGAGACATATTGAAGTTGATTTAAAAAAACAAGTGAGAAATGCTTTAAAATAAGTGAGAAGTTGAACTCACCATTTTTGCAATATTAAACATGTTTTAGTAATTGCTGTGACTGTGTAGCCAACTTATTACAAACTCGCTAACAAACAAGTGAACGCTAATCTGGTATATTAATTCGCCCATTTCCTCATCCTACCTTGCCAATCTAACACTAACTTGTCTATTTTCTCACAATTACTTGCCCATCTAACACTAACTCGCCCATTTGCTCACCCTACCTTGCCAATCTAACACTAATTTGTCTATTTTCTCACCATTACTTGCCCATCTAACACTAGCTCGCCCATTTTCTCACCCTACCTTGCCCATCTAACACTAACTTGTATATTTTCTCACCATAACTTGCCCTCCAATTTAGGTGGACTCCTGGGATAATACCTCCTTACATGTGAGTTAACATGTTGACAATAGATTCTAGCGGGAACTTATGTTATCACATTGACAAACATTACGTCAGCAGTCTCTTATTTTCCGATCGAATATTCACAGATGGGGCACGGTGACATAAAATCGTCTATTTTTTATTTCTGTACCTTTAAATTGTAGAAACCCAATTTTGTATGCTAACTTATTTAAACGTGTCTGACGGCAGTGAAAACTAACCATCCATTACTGTAATTCCTCACTTATTGAATATTGTCGTATAAATTTAAATACATTTAAGTAATTTCTACTTATTCATTTTTGTTTTATTTGATTAAAAATATTAAGTAAATTACCCAGACATGCTTTGGAATGGATTCCACCTGGAAGAGAAAAGAGAGGACGACCTAGATTTAAATGGGTGGATGATATAAGAAAAGGTATGAGATTTCAATGGATGGATGATATTGGAAAAGGTATGAGGGCGCTAGATCTGGAAGAAATTGGCATGGGAAGATAGAGAAGAATGGAGAAAGAAGATACAAATTTAAAAGCTTTGGGAATAGGAAGATGTTTTATAACAACGTGAACCTGTTTATAAATAAAAAATGAAAATTAAACCAAAGAACCTGCTAGTGTACATTGCCAATTTACCATCAAATGAATTATATTATACAGATAGGCTACATTTCAACTACCAAAACGTGGAGGTTGCTAAAGCAAATATTTAATTTCGGGTTCCAGGTAAACTCCCAGTTCTAATGAACGGATTCGCTGATTTTTGGAGAATAACTTTCTAGTTTCATTTGCGAAAAATCTAAAATTGCGATCGCTGAACTGGTCTTCAAATTTTCGTGTCTGGTGAACTCTTATACCGAATGGTCCGATTTTGCTGGTTAACGAATTAGAACTTAGTTTTTTTATTAATTGTCAAGTTTGCTTCTGATAAAACAAAAACACTAGATAGAATGAGTAAAAATCTGTTTAAAAATTCAAACTTCTTTTCATTATATCAACCTCAGTTAATGGCTTCATTCTTTCGGAATTCGTTAAAAATTTGTCTCTTACATTTATAATATATGCTTTTAAATGTCATTAGCGTAAAAAAAGTATGTTCATATTACACAATAAAGTCAAGAACTGTAACCGAAACTGGTTATATTTTTTTATGTAATATTCTGAACTTAATTTTTTTATAAAAGTTAGTATTTTCTATTATGGTATTACTTTTTCGAAAATAAATATATCTGCATTTAATTTTCAATGTATATAAATGTCTAAGTTTACAAAATGTGAAATTATAATATAAGTGAAAAAAATCCAAGGTACAAATCCTCCGGGAGGGACTTTAAATCGTGGGTCCCGAGTTTGAAGGTTTTCAGGCTCGTAAAAGAACTTTAAGCATGATTGAAGATGCCTCTTTATAAAAATTACAGACTGTTACCAGTCCAATTAATAACTTATTATAATATTATAATGATATTGTGAAAAGAAAAATTCATGTCTGAACCAGGAATCGAACCGTGGACCTCTAGTTCACCAGACTAGTATGCAGCCCATTACACCATTCTAGACATGGCACATATGTTAACAATTCTTTCCACATATAAAAATCTATAATTCTCGTTTCGTCCGCTGCCAGGTAGGTGTCACTACCATCGCCAACAACCGGCTTCGTTTAGAAGTATTTATATTTGAGATACCAACATTTATTTAGATTTTTTGGTCACCCAGAAGTTTACATTTTAATTCATCCTGGATTTTTACACCACCACTTTTATAAGCAGTAAACGTTTACTGCCAATTAATAACTTTCTTATCCACCAGGTTCCTCAAATATGCGACATGCCGATCCAATATTAGTTACATATTTAATTTACTGGTTCGGTGGGTGGTAAGATGCTGTGAACGCTAATTCTGCCGGCATATATCAAATTATTACTTTTTTTATCGCTGATGAGCCCATGTAGGACTACGCATAGTGCTTAAGGCGTTTCCTTAGACTAAACATTTTCCTTATTATTGGCTTTCTTTCATTCTTTAGTCCATGTTTTCCAGCATTTTTCTTGGGGTGTCCTTGGTCAACCTGCAATTGTGCACCTTAATTTTAAATATATATCTGTTTATGATATCTTCTTGAGTAACTCCTGTCAATTTTAAGTACTTTTTTCATTTGACCAATTCATATCATAGTATCCAGTGTTGCTTTGCTTCTATTTTCGTAGAATGCCATCACTTTTTTGAAACTCTATTTGAGTCCATTCGTTTAATATGTTCATGACATTTTAACCTTTATTTTTTGTATGTAAGTATATAATTTTATTTCCTTTTTACTTTTGAGTCTATATGCTTCACATATCACTTATGTACGTAAAATTTGTCTTATTCTCTATATTCGTTTTAACTATATTCTCGATTTTTTTTCTGTTCAAAATTGTTTCTGTTCCATAGAGGCACTCTGCTTTAATCACAGTATTACAGTGTATATTATTTTGTTTATTTTTATTATTATTATTATTATTATTATTATTATTGTGTATTTATGTATATATTTGTGTTGATACATATCTTTTAATATATTTAATTGAAATTGTTCACCAATACCGATTAATTGATTCCCATTATCATTTCTCGTTTCCTCCCTATATGGTCCAATTATACCATTTTCTTTTCTGATCCAACTCTTGCGTTCATGTCTGTATATGATTAATTATTATTTCCTTTCTTTAGGGGATTATTTCTATAGCATCTCTTATATCCAAAACTTTATTTCCGTCCATCAGTCTTCTGTACAGGTTTTTTAGCATTGTATATTGTTTAGTAAAATAAGGAGCTAGTCTATTGCTACAAACTCCAACCTGGAGGACCAGGTAATTTGTAATCAAGAAGGGATAAAGTCAGAAACAGCACAATAAGGAACATCAAACAAGTTGAAAATAAGTATTTAAAAAAATAAGGAAAACATTTGAAATGGTATGGACACCTCATAAGAGTGCAGGAAGATAGAATACCAAAGATGATCCTTCATTGGAGAGCTAATGGAAGAAGTCGAAGAGGCAGACCTAGAGAACGTTGGATAGATGGAGTGAGGAGAAGTATGGTACCTAGAGATTTGGGGAAGAATGTGATTTAGACAGGAACCTCTGGTGACAAATCACTTTGCGTTGAAGGAAAACCACCGTACTGTGGAATATTCCTAATAAAGAAATATATTATTATTATTATTATTATTATTATTATTATTATTATTATATTACAAAAATATTATAGTAGGGAGCCACATCTGCACACTAACCTCTTATCACATCTTCCAGGGCAGGCACACCTCACAGGTGAAAAAAAAAACCTGCTCTGGTAACTTTGTGCAGTCTAAACATACCCGAAATTTATTGCATACTGTAATATTGACCACCCCCCCCTCCAAAAGAGTCTTGTTTTGACTGATGTTACTTCATAAGCTCGTAGTCAGAGAAAAGCGATCGATCCAGCAGAGAATTGCGCGGCTCTCGAGTATCCCCTTCCCAACCCCCTCCTACGCTCTTTCAAGATGAAACGCGCCGTTATAATTTCGCATTTGTTTTTAATGATGACACATTTTTACATTGCCTCTAATGGATTTTTTAACCAACACTTTAGATTCATTCATTATTATGTATCCAATCAGATTCAAACAGTGTAACATCATTTTGTTTTTCATTAACAAATCTTTACCACTGTTACTTTTTTTCATTTAATTGTTTTCCTTACAATATAAAACTACCCTTCAATATATTACTTTGAATAACACCCTTTAGATAAAAGGGGAATATTTTTTATTAATATTTTTATGTTCTGATATTTTCCGTATTGCGAAGCAATAGTATTATCGAATTTCTGTCCATTCAAATAATTTTGGATATTGGATGCCAATGGCAAATTGGAGACATTCGGACGAATTAAATTGAATTAAAATACCAAGGAATTGGTTGAATTAAAATACAAAGGAAAAATTATTTACTAACTCTAATAAGGTTCGGAAACAAATTAAACATATGCTCAACTCTGGAAACGAATGTTATTATTCGATATAGGGACTTTTTTCAATCTAAATTCTCTCAAAGATCTTCAAATTAAAAACTGTAAAACATGTCTATTCTTACATTTATATGGACTATTACTTTAAGGGAGAAGAAATTATGACGAGTATTTGAGAACAAGGTTCTTAATGAAACATTTTGGACCAGAGACGAACAGACATGTGAAAGCAGACGATTATGTAACAGTGAGTTGCATTATCGTGCGAGAAATCAGATATAAAAAACAAAAGTTAAATCTTGTAAACTGTAATGGACAGGCCATGTGATCTAATGGGGATTAAAAGAGTAGCATGGAAGCGTCTTGTAGGAATACAAGATAGATAGCGCTAGTAGGAGGTCAATATTATTACATGGATCTGAATCATAGACATTGGCCAGTAAAATAGAAGGCCTTCTCCGGAATTGGGAGCGGAAGATTTTAAGGAAGATCTATGGACCAACATGTGAAAATGGACATTGTAGAATTAAATAAAATAAATAAAAATAAATAAATAATTAGATCTTTTGGAGGCTGTAGAAATTAATAAATTTAAAAGTAGTAAAAAACTGTTAACTTGATTTGAATGAATCCCCTTTGTTAAATTAAAAAAAAAAATTGTTGTATTGTTGCTTAGATCAGTTGGAACACAATTCATAATTTGTTAACATGTCTGAAGAAGGTACAGTGTACCGAAACAGCTGTCACTGAATTATATAATAAATATGAAAATCAAATAAAACTACGTTTTATTTTTATTTAATTAATAAAATAAACAATGACTTATATAGATTGTTTAATTTAATAGATATAGTATATTGGAATCGTTAGGTCATGTTTTTAGATTGCAAAACACAAGGATGATTAGATTTTCTAATTTATTAGATATAGTAGATAGGAATTATTAGGTCATGTTTTGAGATTGGAAAACATAAGGATGATAAAAAAAAAACATTTTAAATGAGAAATCAGAGGGAAGGAGAAATAGAGGATGACAGAGGTTTCGATGGATAGATGATGTAGAGGAATCAATACTAATAAAATTCATATAAAATTCCGTTGAGGTGAATAGTGATAAGATAAAAGTTAAAATTAAAAATGTACCTGTTGGCAGGTGCCATCGTCCTCAACTTTGTTAAACAATGTTGAGGACGACGGCACCTGCCAAAAGTACATTTTAACTCTTATCTTATGATGTAGAGGGCGACTTGAGATTTATGGGAGTTACGAGGTGGAGAAGTAAGGCAATGGATAGACAAGAAGGGCATTTTTCTTAAAGTAAGCCACTGTTAAATTGAAAAACGGTAGTGCTAAGAAAGAAGAAGAATAAGATAGGCCATGGGTGAGATGGTAGAATACTACTAACTATGATTTGAGAGAAGTGACTTATACAGGGAATTATTGCAAAATATTAAGTGTGCATAGAGATAATCCTTCTAGTTCGATAGTTCCAGTGAACTAGTTAATTAGCGTGTGTTTGTGTGTAAACGCTGTTTCAGCCGCAATTATAGGCTTTCGGAAACATTATTGATATAATATAGCAATCAAAATGTAAGATCGAGTTAATCAGCAAAATAGAGCCATTAGGAGTGGGGGAGTTAACTTGAAGCGAAAATAAAAATCGGTATAACAGCCGTGCCGGTACCGAGTTTCACCTTCTCCCTTATCATATCCATCATCCTTAACACAACACATTTTTACACTACACAAACATACATTCATCCTACATTCCTATATGTACACAATAGAAGAGTACATCGTGTACGTAAAGTGGCGAGTAAATTGAAAATAGACCGAATTGGCGCCATCTTTCTTCCCACCGCGGAACCCGAAACACGAATAGTAGATTGAGTGACATCAGAAAACACTCACAGAATGAAAAATTGTGCAGGTCGAAGGGAACATGTAATAAAATATAAGGATATCAATGATGATGTTGAAGAAGATTTTCGGGCTGTAGGCCGTGGTCGTGAGGCTTGTAGTTCCCCGACGTTTCGCCAGAGACTGCGTCTGCATCCTCAGGGGTTGTCTTGAGACTGGCAATAGGGACTAGTCCCTAACGCTGACCAATCAGAAGGCAGATACAACTTACGAACACATCGCGGTGAACGTATAAATAGGACAGACAGCGGACAGAATTGCCAGTCTCAAGACAACCCTTGAGGATGCCAGACGCAGTCTCTGGCGAAACGTCGGGGAACTACAGGCCTCACTACCACGGCCTACAGCCCGAAAATCTTCTTCAAGATCATCATAGCAACTCCGGCCGTGAAAGTCTACGTGAATACATATACGGATATCGTTCTAAGTAGTATGGACAACTCATGTGTATGGAAGAGGCTAGAATACCAAAAGAAATTCATTAAATGGGAGGTTAGAGAAAGGATGGTACAGGGTTAGTGTACCTAATATACTTTGAGTATAGATTAAGCTCTTTAAATAAATAAGTAACTACAAGAGACATATAGATTTTAGCGCGCACCAAAGTCCATCGATAAGACAGCGTAACGAGTCGCGTGAATATAGAGAACTAAAAGATAAATACAATGATCTAAATAAAAGTCCATCGATAAGACAGCGTAACGAGTCGCGTGAATATAGAGAACTAAAAGATAAATACAATGATCTAAATAAAAGTCCATCGATAAGACAGCGTAACGAGTCGCGTGAATATAGAGAACTAAAAGATAAATACAATGATCTAAATAAAAGTCCATCGATAAGACAGCATAACGAGTCGCGTGAATATAGAGAACTAAAAGATAAATACAATGATCTAAATAACTTTACAAGCAGAATATCTCCGTGGCTGGGCCCACAATATGCACGGAGTTGTTTCATTACTTTAGCAGCGTAACTACCAGGCATTTATAATCCATCTCAACAAATATTCTAATTAGAGCTAATAAATTATCTACAATAATGAGTACTTGACGGGGACATTAAGTATTGTATAAAGTTATTGCTAAACCAAGGTCCAAGTGATCTACTATTTAAATAATGACACAACATATAATATTACTATATATATTTAAATGAATGAGAATATAAGTCAATATAGCATAAATGAATAAATAGTTTCTTTAACTGAATACATAGATAGCAAATGAATTAAGCAGTCCAATTAAATGACATAATAATAAAGAACAAGTTGTACCATACAACATTGCAGGATTCTCTCCTATCTGAAGTTTAGTTCCTCTACGACGTCTCCAAGTCAATTTTCCAGGAAGCTGGAGGAAATCAATATTTCGTCGATAGACGCCGCAACTCAAGACAAACCCAGAAGGGATGACTGCCGGTCGGAACCGCGTAAATTTCTGATCAGAATGTTCCGTGTCGCGGATAGATATTACATCGGCGGAAGCACTGCACCGGCGCACGTAACAAAGGAAGTGGAAGTGAAAGGGTGTACTCGGAAAGGATAGGTACAGATACACTAGCAGACTTTGGTGGAACAGAGCTATCGCAGGACAACACATAGATATGTCCAGCACACGCAAAAATGTATATTCTACACAGTTCAAAGGGAAGAGGTAGACCATGAGAACATTAGTCGGTTGGAGTAGGGAGATGCGTGGAAGCAAGGGATCTTAGGCAGAAAATGCATTAGACAAATATCTCTGGTATCAAATCACTTTATGTTGAAGGAGAACCACTGTAGTGTGGGTTAATCCTAAAATAATAATAATAATAATAATAATTATTATTATTATTATTATTATTATCATTATTATAATTATTATTTTAGTGAAGGACACCACTGAAATATTAACTAACTAATCCACTGGCACTATGGAACACGTAGGTTCATGGACGCGCGGACGTAAGCTCTTCACACATCCCTATCCTGAGATATTTTCTTATCATCCCCTGTATATTCAATTTCCCTCAAATCATGGTTAATGTTATTCTCATGCCTGATTATTGGTCTGTAAACTAGGTGTTTTCTATCTGGTTTTCATACAAGAAGCATTCATGCCCCATATTTCATTCCCCATTCGTGCCACATATCCAGCATATCACAGTCTACGAGACTTAAATATTCTTATTATGTCTTGTTTTTTTTATAAAGATCATGTAAGCTCACTGTTACTCAGTTTTCTACATTCACCTATCTGTTGATCTCTCTTTTATCAAAAATGTTCCTATGATCTTTATTCCCAAATACTTTTCTCTCGCTTAAAATGAAAATCCGATTTTCGCATCTATGTAACAGGAAGAATAACAGATTTATATACTTTCAGATTAACCTTTTTTTAAAACAAGTTGAAACGACAAATATCCCTGTAATGCATAATAGCATGCATTTGCAGAATTCAGTTTATATTGAATTTATTTGTGTATCTCATTCCTATTTGTAATTATTGTTCCTAGGTGTTAGAGTTCAGCTACCTCTTCAAAATGATCCCTCATTTGTCACTTACTAGCCATTTACATTATACAATGAATTTCTATATGCATTAAAATACAACGATTCAATTATCTATGTGGCGCAATTAAACGTACTTTATTGAATAAAACTAGAAAATAGACTTTTAAAATTGTACAACGTACTGGCAATTCCATCTCTTATCTATGGATGTAAAACCTGGACATTAACAAAGGCAGATAGTAAACAAATAGAGGTTGCAGAAATGAAGATGTTGAGAGCAATAGCAGGATACCAAAAGACCGTTAAAAAGAAAAACGAAGATATAAGAACAGAACATAATATATTGAATCTCTGTGAAAGAATAAAATCCTATCAAAATGCTTACCTTCAGCACGCATTACGAATGAATGAACAGCGCATACCAAGAAGAATGTATAATTATAAACCAAAAGGGAGAAGATTGTTGGGAAGACCATTGAAGAGATGGAAGGACCTATTCGACCTATAATGAGATCGGATCAGGCCATTGGACTTAATCCTTTTTGTTGAAGATGATGATGATTTCTATGTGTGGACAAATCTATTTATTTTTATTGATGTTCATCATCATCATCATCTGCATTCATGGATTAGGTCTGTTGACCCGTTCCGACTTCAGCCCATCTCTTTCTAAGTCTGCCCACATCTCGGGTGCCTTTAGGTTTGTATTTTGTTATTTGTTTTGGATATCTATCTTAATTCATTCTGTCTATGTGTTGCTTCCATTTTTGTCTATATGTATCTATTTTATCAGTTATTGCAAATATTTCAAGTTCCTGTCTTATTTCTGTGTTCTTTATTGATGTTGCAGCACTGAAATAATACATGTACGAGTAGTATGTTTTATGTCAATTAAAATAGATGTAATGGACTATGCAGGATTTGTTGGAATACTTTGAAAGAATGCTGACTTATGGAAGGTTCTAACAGACTAAGCTTCTTGCCAGACTTTCCCTTTCTTCACGCTCTTTTGTTTCTTTTTCTCTCGCGTGAAATTGTCTTTTCTTTCACTTATCTCGATTCCTTCTTTTTCCTGTTGTTTCGAGAACTCGGCTCGTTTAAAAGTATCGATTTTCTTCTGCTTGTTCAGTTAAGCGATTCCGAAACAGTGAATCTTACTTGGCCTGACCATGGTTTGGAAAAGGAATCTTTTATCCACCTATCCATGTGATTAGAGTGTTCGCCTAGAGCGAAGGCTTTATTTATGTTGAAGAATCATTGAACAGTGGCTTCTAGGGATTTAAACCCAGATTACGAAGTTGTAGTAACATTTGTTGTTTAATAAAATATTGAATTAAGAAGCGGACACGTTCATTACGTATACCTGCCTTTCATTAGAGATTCCATGCCCCTCTTTTATTCCCCATTTGTGCCAAATCTTCTGCCCATGGTAGTCTACGAGACTTAACTCTTCTTATTATATCTCCTTGTCTCTGAAAATCATGTTCCTCACTGTGATTCAGTCGTATCCATTCCCCTGTCAGTTCAATTCTCTTTGGTCTTCTTCTTCGGCTTTCCCCCACTTGTAGGATTGCCGTCTTCAGTTTCCATTTATCTCTATCATTCCAATCTCCCTCTTCCAAATTCCTTTCATCCATTATGGTTCTGGCGTGGATCATATCTCATTGAGGGACACAAGGGTATACTGCTACTCTACTACTACTACTACTACTACTACTACTACTACTACTACTAGTACTACTAGTACTAATAGTACTACTAGTACTACTACTACTAACCTGCTACTACTACAACTAAAATTGAGGACGTGAATAAAAAAATAAGACAAATTAATGGAACATTATGTAGAGCATTAAAGAATAATACGTTAAAAGAAACACAAGTTAAAGTTTACGGAGTAGTTACTAAAGGTCGGATTTCTATTACCTTAAATGACTGATAGTATGCATACATCTATAGCCAAAGAATTCTTTAAATATAACCAAATAACAAAAACAAAAAGAGCATAATTGGATGAATATATTAACAATTTTATACTATATATATATATATTAGTATAGTTATACTAATTATTCATTCATACAGGTTTTCCAACTTTTCATTAGACAGTGAAATGAAGAGATATTAACATCTGATATTTCAAGGAAATTCCAGGAATGAAAAGTGACCTTCAAACATGTAACCATGCAATTTGCTACTTACGTACATTAACTAACTTAACTAACTAACTAACTAACTAACTCAATGGCTCTACCGAACCTTTAGTTTCATGGCCGCGCGGACATAAGTTCCCTTTGAGCTAATGTTTTCTAGTCATCCCCTGTATAATCCATTTCCCTCAAATCATGGATAATGTTATTCTCCCATCTCATTCTTGATTTACCAACTGGGTGTTTTCCCTCTGATTTTCCTTCAAGATGCTTCCATACACCTCTTTCATCTCCCATACGTACCACATGTCCTGCCCATCGCAGTCTACGAGACTAACTGTTCTTATTATATCTGGCTTCCTATACATATCATGTTGCTCACTGTTATGAAGTTTTCTCCATTAACCTGTTTACCTATTTTGGCCCAAAAAAAATTCCTAATACCCTTCTTCCCAAATACTCTTAATCTTCTTTCCTCACCTAAAGTAAGAGTCCATTTATGCATCCATATAATATAAATGGGAGAATAATAATTTTATTATTTTCAGTTTATCGATTTTTGAAAGTAGTTGGGACGATAAGGGTCACTGTAAAGCATAATAACATGCATTTCCAGAATTTGCCTATGTTCAATTTCATTGTGCATCTCATTCCTATTGATAATTATTATTCCTACATGTTATGAATACATAGAGTATTTTGCATAGATATTTAATTATTTCATAGATTGTTTTAAATATTCAAATAAAACGTTGTTGAAATAAAGCTTTAGACATATTATATTACAGGACAGAGTTTTGACTTATGGCAGGAACAAAGTTTTAAAGGTTTTCAAGGCTAACTGTAAAATCTCTACATTTAGACTATGGAATGTTTAATACAGTTACTTGGAGATGTAGGTCAAGAACTTAGTATTTAACCCTGGCAAAATAGGGGACTCGAGTCTGTCTGTGAAAACAAGAGCAGCTGATGGGTAAGTCAAGCTACCATTTTTCTTAATATAATGTACCAAGGACTTTTGGAAAGGGAATCAAGGACATTAAATATCTTAATACTATATTTCAAAGGGGTGTTAGAATTTTTAAAATGTAGATCAGGGTAGAATTATAAAACCCCCATATCCCTCTCTCAAACCCCAGAAAGTTCGAATATAGGTTTTCTTAATGTAAGCTTAGATTAGTTATTTTAGGGTTAGAATACTTAGGGTTATTGTAATCATTATACTCTAGAAATAAAATAATTAAAAATCAAGAATCCATTTATTTATGTTCAAAAACACGTATGCCCTTTATAACTAATACATCCACATACTAACGCTCGGTAGAACCTCATGCTACCACAAATTTCCAAGTCCCGAATGTCCTTTAAACCGAAGAAAACCAGCAGTTCGTAATACTACATATTTGAAATCAGCCACTTATTTTAATTTTCCCTCATTTATCATTAGTTACTCGTATCATTATATAATGCATTTATATGTGTGAACATGTATTTAGTTTCAGTAATGTTTACTTCCAGTCCCAAATTCATTAGTGTTACTCTCTATGTTAGTTATTTAAACTTGTTTGATTATATACTAAAATCTCCGAAATATGACTAAATATGACTTTAGTACGGAAATTAAAACTAATAGGCCAAAAAGCTAAAAACATGAAAATTACGACTTTTAAGGTCCAATAAAAGTCATCAATTTATCATAAGTAATGCCAGGAGTGATTTCCAAATTATCGATAAATTCACGACTCACATAGTGAGTGAATTTATCTAGAGTATTTGGAAATAAAGAGTGGCATTTGTTAGGACTATTTAACGAATAAAATTAAGCTCTTTACTCACAAATCATTATTTAACTATAGTTATTTTAAAATATTTATATATTTAATGTAAACGGCGATGTTTGGAAACAAATGAGAAACGATAGGTACGCTTCATCTGCTTCTTTTGTTTATCACTGCAACCAGATCATACTATTTATTGCCAAAGGAACGCAATATTGAAAGAATGCTCTCTAGTGGAGAAAAAACGAAACACATCAAACTGTATATTAATTCATTTCTGATGTCGTATGATGTAAATATGACAATTATATTTTTCTGGATTGTTACCTGGGAAAAAATACATTTAAGAAAGTGCAAACAGTGGTTTCTTTTTTTGGTGGTATCATCAATTGCTACAAATGTTTTTATATTAACTCCCACATGCGACATGTGTTGACATTCATGCACTATATATACAATCTGGTAGCCGTATTTCCTGCGGGATCTGTCACTGCAAAATAATGGTCAGACCTGTTCAGAATATTAAAAAGGAGGAGCTTTCTTTAATATGGTAAAATATAACATTGATAAATATTTCGTGAAACACGACTCTGATTGGTTGTAAAACAGAAATCATTGAAACGTGATTGGTCATTGACTCCCATTTGCGGCATGAGTTAAATAGTCATCGTAAACATGTATAATTATTATTCAATTACTTCAAATTCGAAATACAGGGTTTAAGAAATATGATATGTCATAAAAATACAACGGGCACAGAACTTTTAATATGAATATAGATATATCATATCAGATAAACAGAGAATATAGTTGCACGAAAATAATTAAATATGTACAATATAAATAAGAAAACTGGTATCAGCATATTTTGAGATTGAAAAAAGTACGGCTATGAATTTTTTTTATAAAATTATGACCAAAGGCATATCATCAAGTTGGAATACCCTGAAGATGATGGGACGATATGTGGACTAAACAGGTAGAAAGGGCTATGCCTCATGGATGAAGAAGAGGATAAATCAATTCTGGAAATGCGTGCTATTATACATTATAAAGACTCTTGTTGACAAAACTTCTCTCAAAAAAGTTAAACTGAAAACATATAAAACTGTTATTCTATCAGTTATATTATATGGATTTGAAACATAACCCTTACTTGAAGGGAAGAGAAAATATTACGAATATCATCATCATCATCACTCCAGGGATTAGGCAATTGCCCGTTCCGACTTCATAATGCATCAGCCCAACGTCTTCTAGGTCTTCCAACATCACGCCTTCCTCTTGCTTGATAATTTCTTGCTAACAATGGATATCTCTCCTTACTCATTCCATCCATGTGATCAATCCATTCCTGTCTGTAATTCGTGACTTTATCCAATAAAGGCTGTACTTTCAATTCTTCTCTTATATCCTCATTTCTTATTCTATCAAGTCTTGTACATCCTTTTACTTGTCTTAGGAACCGCATCTCTGCCATCTATATTCTATCCTTCTGTCTTTTCACTGGAGCCCAAGTTTCACATCCATACAATATTGTGGGAACGAATATTTGACAACAATGTTCTGAAAAAGAATTGGACCAAAGAGAGATGAACAGAGAGGCGAATGGAGAAGGCTGCTTACTATTGAGCTACATGATCTTCATAGGAAACTAGATATAAAAATATTTATGTCTTGTGGACTGCGATAAACAGGACATGTGACACGAATGGGGAAGGAAAGATTGGTATGGAAGCTTCTTGTAGGAAAACCAAAGGAAAACGTCTACTAGGTAGAGATGAGAATATAACATTAACACTGTTTTGAGGGAAGTGGATTATACAGGGAATAACTGGAAAACATCAGCTAAGGATAGGGATGTGTGGAGAGCTTTTGTGTCTGTGCGGCGATGAACCCATGGGTCCGATAGTGTCAATGGATTAGTTAGACTATTTAACTCATGCCCCAAATGGGACTCAATGACCAATCACGTTTCAATGATTTCTGTTTTACAACCAATCAGAGTCGTGTTTCACGAAATATTTATCAGTGTTATGATTACCATATTAAAGAAGGCTCCTCCTTTTTAATATTCTGAACAGGTCTGACCAGTATTTTGCAGTGACTGAGGCAACAGTAAAGCCGCCATATTTGAATGTTCAAAATTGCAGAAACAAGATTTGGCTGTGCTTCAAATGAAGATATAGACGAAATACAAATTTGACAATTGTGTTTTTAAATAATGATATTACCGAGTTCTTTTTGATAATTCTGTGTTCAATAATTGTGTTTTTAAATAGTGATTTTACCGAGTTGTTTACTAAAAAATAAATTAATAACCTATTATTTTGGTTATAATATACAGTTTGATGTGTTTAATTTTTTCTCCACTAGGATGCATTCTTATAATATTGCGATGATATTTCAAGTTTCCCACGCCTGATGGCAATATATAACAAACATTATATGATCTTGTTGCAGTGGATGGAGAAACGAAACATAACGTTTCTCATTTGTTTTCAAACATCGCCGTTTACATTAAATAAATAAATATTTTAAAGTAACTATATTTAAAAAATGATTTGTGAGTAAATAGCTTCATTTTATTCGTTAAATAGTCCTAACAAATGCCACACTTGATTTCCAAATTCTCTAGATAAATTCACTCCTCACTTCGTGAGTCGTGAATTTATCGATAATTTGGAAATCACTCGTGGCACTACTTACGGCAATTATTTGTTATTTTTTACCCTTCTTCGCAATCGATTCTCCAAAACTTTACGCGTGTAATGATTTCTTAGCAGGGAATAGGTTTCGGTTTAGAATTTTGCTTTTATTGGTTTATCTTGGTGTATTAGCGTTGATTGTGCATTTTGTCAAATCCGAAGCTGTCAATCGCAGTAATGTTTGTTCTGGGATCGCATTAAATTGTTTGCGAGGAAGCGAAAATGTATATCCGTGTAAATGAACTTTAGGGGCCAGTACAATCCTCTTAGAGCTAACCAATCCTCTTACGCCTCGTGGGGCAGCCTGGGTATTATTTAATCAATAATATAGGTCGAGAATAAATATCGAATGCTGGGTCATGTAGATGTCATAGAGGTTTGTTGTCTGCGGTTTTGTGGATTCAAGTGGAGTTCTTCGCGATATTAGTTCACCGATTATCATGGTTCACTATTTTATTAATTACATACAAATCTGTAATCCGGGTACAAATCTCTGAATTTATGAGAGATTTTCGTTATATTCACTACTATTCGGAGGTCGTACGCACCTCCAAAATTATAAAGTTATTTTTCTTTGTCTGTAATCGCTATTTCGCCGGCGTTGAATTTTCCTAATTTCACTTCAAACTGGGTCATAAAAATTGCAGTTTTTACTATTTCGTTCCATCCAATGTTCTTCGTCACTGCGGTGGTGTAGTGGTTACGTTCTTTGCATGAATTCATAGAGTCCTGGCTTCAAGCCTGGCTGGAATCCATGAATTGTAATAATGAAAAAATACAAGCAAACATTTATTTGGGAGGAACTTTGAGCCGCGAGTCCCGAGTCTGAAGTTTTCCGGGTTGTAAAAATAACCTAGAATCTAAATTAGTGCCTCTGAGCAAATTTTAACCGACTTTTCCGATCCAAATAATACCTTTATTGCCCGCATTACCCGTATTCGACTCGCGTGGGTCTTCCGTGCTTTGACTATATAAAAACGTATTACACATAATTTTACCTTATAACATATGTGCAAAGTGTTGTCCTTCCTTGGTTATACAGGCGTTGTATCTGGAAACCACATTCTGGCTGATGTCAGAGAGTTTTCCCTTTGAAATGTATTGCAATGAGCCAGTATTTAAAAATTTATTAACAATTCATCAACAGTCGAGTAGACACGAACTTAAATTATTTTTTTATGCACAAAAATACGATGCACCAGCGAAATCGGTCTTACCATCTTGATAATGTAAAACTGACTAACTGCATCCATGTGCCGTGAATGCCAAACCGGATACGCGCGCCACCCTCTGATGCGGTCACAACTTGTGATGTAGATTTGGTATATATATGCACATACATACTAAGGCCCAACACGCACATACTATGGAGGTACACTAAGTAATTGGGAACTGGAAGTAAACATCAATGAAACTCAATATATATTCGCACATAGAAATGCAAATGGACAGTTAATGACAAATGAGGGAAATTTTGAAGAATCGGCAGAATTTAAACACCTAGGAACAACAATTACAAATAGGAATGAGATGTACATATAAATTAAGCATAGGCATACATTCTGTAAATACATGCTATTATGCATTATAGGGACTATAATTGTCGCAACTTTTCTCAAATAAGTTAAACCAAAAATATATATAACTTTTATTCTCCTCATATATCGACGTTAAACAAGAACTCTTTCCTCAAGGTAGGAGAAATGATTAAGATTATTTGAGAATAAACATTTGTGCCAAAGAGAGATGAACAGAGTCTACATAACAGTGAACTACATGGTATTTATGGGAAACCAGATATCATAACAGTTAACTCTCTTAGAATGTGATGGGAAGGACATGTGGCATGAATGGGGAATGAAAGAGGGACCTGAAAGCTTCTTGCAAGAAAACCAGAGGAAAAACGCCCTCCCTATTCGTTGACCAAGAACGAAGTAGCAGTATATAATTTACCATGGTTTGAGTTAAGTGTATTATACAGGGGATGGTTGGAAAACATTTGGTTAGGGTAGGGATGTATGGAGAGCTTTATGCCCACTCTGTCATGAACCTACGGATTCGATAGTGCCAGTGAGTTAGTTACTTGTATATTTATGTGTTTATACATAATAATAATACTGTAATCTAGCTTTACCACAATACCACGTAATTCACATTAATATTAAATATTGGAATTAGAATCAGTGTAGCTGTTCTCATGAATTTCGTTGTGGTATTGTTAAAATATTTAATTACTGAATATAAAATTTAATCAGCTTTTGTGTTAGAAGGAATGGACTAGTTTAAAGTAGCTATTAATACTTTTTAAAATTCATACTAAAACACCGTTGATGTTGTTTTGTAATACGTTAACATAATAAAGATAGTACCTAACATATCAGTCGTCCTCAACTTCAAAACCCTTTAAAATTGTGCAGGCCTTTCAGAACTACTTATTCCATCTTCAGGAGTTGGATTGGTTATTTTAATGTAATAGCTATTTGATTATAACTAACTAACTAACTAGCTACTAGCGACGCATCAAGGCCATCAAAGTGTACAATGTCTTAGATACAACAACTAATAGCGCATACTCATCCTGCTGATGATGGAAGTTAACTTCTGAAAGGCCTCCAAATATTATTTTAAATACATTATTTTAGGAAAGTTGAGGACGACGGCAGCTTCCTACAGGTATATATATTTTTCAATTCTTATCTTGTAACTAACTAACTCACTGGCTGTATCAAACCCGTAGATACAGGACCGTGCGAACATAAGCACTCCATACATCTATATCCTGAGATGTTTTCCAATCATCCCCGTATAATCTACTTCCCTCAACTCACGGCTAATGTAATTCTCCCATCTCATTCTTGGTCTACGAACTGGACGTTTTCCCTCTGGTTTTCTACAAGAAGCGTCCATGCACCTCTTTCATTCCCCATTCGTGCCACATGCCCTGCCTATCATGTTCTACGGGACTTGACTGTTCTTATTAACTTATATCTCAGTTCCTATTAAGACCATGTAACGTGAATTACTTAACTTGATAACACTGGTCAACATGATTTTTTGGCTCATGAGTACCAATAGTTGTACTTAATGCAGTTTTTTTTATCGTGTTTTCAAATATGTATTCGAAATTTTTCCATCACCCACAATGTTTTTATTTCAATTTCAATTAATTAATTAATTAAAATTTTTTTTAATAAACGTTTTTTCGTCCATTTGTCCATTTAAAGTAAAACCAAATGAGCTAACTCAAGTGGTTTTGAGCTATGGAAAAGATATATCAAGGCAAATGGTATCCTAATGTGCTAGCCGATTATTGATGGACCATCAAGAGGGATGCTCCACAGGCGAACTATAGCAGAAAATCGTCATTTCTTGGTTTTTAGGTGAGTCCGAAAGTTCGAATATTGTGTAGTTACGAATGTCGAAAATATTAAAGTGTTTGAATCTATAAATTCCTGTTTCTCGGAAGCCTTGCGTGGTGGAGAAAACCCGATGTTATATTTGAATTCAGGAGACAAAATATTATCAGAATCACATATTTTTCTTTCTGAGACAAAAAAAAAGTTTATTTTTTATTTTTTGTTTCTCAGTGTAATGAAAGGAAAATGTAAAGAAAACCCATTAAAGGCCTCGGAAGGTAAGGCCTACTTTGGGAACGACAATCATCATGAGACATCAGTCGGATTGTCAGCCCTACGTGACAGACTCGTTTCCCGTAGAACATTCGTCTACTATGGCTACTCATTTAAATTAGAAACTGAATAAATCGCAGCTACCAACAAAATATCATATGGTTATATGTTATGTTTTACAAGAAAGTGTTCAATAAGAATCGTTTTATGTTTTGAATAGGTCAGTACTTGATATAATTTGGAAGGGAATGCATGAATAATAAGAATTAATGAGATGTTCATAAGGCATTATATACTAGCATTGTAGCGAATTTCAAAGGAAATGATACTATTGAAGTTTTTCTCATGAAAATGCTTAATTTTTTATAGATCTTCACCGATCCTATCTAGTAGACACCAAAAATGACCATGACCAAATGTAAGTATATATATATAGGCCTATAGCTTTTAACAAGAAGAGAACCATTTTTTGCGGACCTTTGGCAAAATAATTGCGGAAGAAGCTAGTGATGTGCTTTGTGTAGAGTGAAGCATTGTACGGTGCTGAGATTTGGACATTTATAACGAAATGAGGAAAAGTGATTGGAGGCTCTTGAGATGTGAATATGGAGAAGGATGGAGCGTGTAAAATGGGCAGACAAAATAAAAAAAATAAAGGCGTGCTAGACAGAGTCGGTGACGGAAGAATAAAGCTGGAACTCATAAGGAAGAGGAAGGGAAATTGGATTGGCCACTGGCTAAGAAGAAACTGCTTATTGACGGATGTGCTAGAATAAATTGTGAACGGAAAGAAGGTTAGAGGCAGAAATAGACGTTAGATGATACATAATATTAAAATAAATGATTTATATGCGGATACAAAAAAGGAAGGCTGAGTTATGAAAAGAGTGGAGAAAGCTGAGTTTGCAGCGAAAGACTCCTCTTGGGCAGACACAATATATATATATATATATATATATATATCCATAGTAATGATAAGGATGATGATGATTTTCGGGGACCGTTGGGCCTTAAGCTTCCTGACATTTGTCTTACAGGTGAGGAAAAACGCCGAAAAAAAACCTTGCCCAGAAGCCTGTCCCGACCGAGAATCGAACCCGGCCCGCTGCGTGACACGGCAGCACGCTACCTCGAGATTACAGTGGTGGACTAGGTATGTATATGTTACTGTAAAATCCCGAACTACGGCAAATCCTAAGATTTTCCATTAACATCTTAGATAACCTAACCTTAGGTTTACTGGTAAAACCTAAGATTAACCACTATACAGACTTTTACACTAACATATATTCCGTAAACCAGCAAAATCGCACCATAAATTCTATTTCTGTGGAATTCGATTAGTTTACGCAATCCCTGCAAGACAGGCGCTTTTAGATTAAATTTATCAAGTAATTTAGGGCTAATTTGTATTTAAAATTTTGGCGAATTTTCTTTTCTTTTTTTTTATTGGAGAAATTCAACCATACTAATTTAGTTACACTTCTGTTCGTGTAGATGTCATTGAGTGGCCTGAGCTCAGTGTTCCACCTCATAGTGATATCTAGGAAACCATGGTAATACTAGGATAGGATGTTCGGTAAATGTTCCTCAGGGCCCTTTTATTCAAGCTTGTGGTTCCTTTACGAGACTGAAAATATTCAGACCCGGGACCCACGGCTTGGAGTACCTCCAGGAAGATGGATTCTTCCATTCTCAAAAGTCCATCGACCACGGCCGAGTTTGAACCTGTGATCCTCTGTACTAGGAGGCAAGGAACATATCCACTAGACCACCGCGACCGACTTTGTAAAGTATTATACTCTGATAAAAATATGTAACTTAATCCAGTTATAAATTAATGGTAATTTTTTTCATATTATTTGGTTGGCACAGATGGCTTATAATTTAGATAAGCTTGGCTACACAACCTCTGCCACAGGCGTCATCTGGCGGGACATTTTCTACACTAGCATCTGAAACAGACAGGTGATCCTTACTTGTGGAAGATGTTCTTTCCCCCCTCCCTTTGCAAAAGCTGCTCTAAAAACATAGCCTACATCTACTATAACGTTTCCATTTAGCGAATACACTTTTTTTTTTCGTTTTTTTTTTGTCTGAACAAAAATAAATAGTAAGGCTAGTTTATTTTATTTCTAACTCACTGCCATTCTCGAACATGGAAATTCATGGTCGTGCGCACATAAGCTCTCGATGTATCCCTATTCTGGACTAATATACTAATATTATTCGGTCATTACTTGTATAATTCACCTCCATCAAATCATGACTAATGTTATTCTCTCACGTCAGTTTTGACCTACCTACTGGGAGCTTTCCCTCAGGTATTTCTACAAAAAGTGTTCATGCCCCTTTGCATCCCCCATTCTTGCCGCATGTCCTGCTCGTCGTAGTTTAAGATACTTAACTGTTCTTAATGCGCCTGCTTTGTTATAAATATTGTAGTGCTCACTATTTTGTATATCCTCCAATCACCTGTCTATTTTATGTATATCTGTTATGTCCAAAAATATTTCTAGCAAGTTTCCTTGTATACTCATAGTAGATTTTTCTCTCTTAAAGTAAGCTTCCATGTTTTCTTTCAATATAATATAATTGGATGAATAACAGTTTTATATAATTTTAGTTTAAAGTTTTTTTTAGAGATGTTCTTTGAGATGTTCGGATGATAATATTCCCTATAATGCACAATAACATGCATTTTCAGACTCGAGTCTATGTTTAATCTCTTTCTGTTCCCCATTTATTATACAACACAGCGGAACGTTTGCCTTCAGTCATAGCAGCACTGTTGCTGCACCGCACGAATGAAGATACTAACCACATATAGTCAGGAACTAATAGCAAATGAAGCACTTGCCCAGCCTATTTAGAGTGACGTGAAGCAAGTGTACGCGGCATTTGTTCGCAAATCATCCACAAACGAATAATGTCAATGTTCCATATGATAATATGATAGTATGTTTGTTATTATTATTCCTAGATATTTGAAATTCAGCACTTCCTCAAACATTTCCTGATTTGTTATAAATTGTCCATTTTCTTTGTATAATGTAATTCTAAATGTGACCACCCATATGTTTATTTATTTATATTTACTGCAAAAATTCACTTTACTTTATTTGTGCTTTGCTTTTTGTAATTGACTGTCAAAATTCACTGAGCATTATGATTTAAATACGTCAATATAGCAAACATAGTTACCTACATTTATTGGATCCTAAAATTATTATAATAGCCGCACTATGAGTTAAAATGTAAAATATTAATATAGATATCAGGCAGGTTCCAACATCCTTAACTGGGTTAACATTATTTTTTTAAAAGTGTAGGCCTTTCAGAAACCGGGTTCTATTTTTCAGCAGAAGTTGAGGACGTTGGCACCCGTCAAGTATTTAGGCTGTTCTATGCCAACGTGCCACCTGTGAGCATTCGATCGGAGAACAAGTGACTGCTAGCGTCCTGTTTGCCTGTGTGATAACACACGTTCCTGAAAGAGCCAATTACCAACATATTTACTCAATGTAAGGGAATTCTATCCCATGAGTCCAACTATATTACTAGGCAAGTTAGAATGCGAAAATGGGCGTTGCGTGTGCAAGTTAATGATATTTTGAGTAAGTTACGGTGAGAAAATGGGGGAATTATCACACCAGATTAGTTTAGCGGTAACTTGTTTGTTAACGAGTTTTTGTGAGAATTTGGCATACTGTGAGATTTGTGACTAGTATATATTTTACATTGTAAATATGACGATTTAGGTTATTTTGAGCTCAGCTTTTCACGTTATTGTAAGACATTTCTCACATTTTTTGTTGTAAAAAGTCAATTTTTATAGGATATTTCTTTAAGGTAATTATTCACATGCGACAATAATAAATTGTATGATTTTCTGTCTTATTATTTAAGTTTATGTATGCGGCATGATGACATAGAAACCCCGCTATTTATTTTAATAAATTTACTTAAAGACTACTTTTGCGCGATAGTGAATTTTGTCGTACTTAGCAGCAATGGCGACCATTATTGAAAGTTCAGCTTCCTACATTTCGGGGTTGCCAACCTAAATAACTATACTGTAATATTAAATTTACACCCACGTGTGGAAAGTAAAATCACTGCCATATATGTAAACTACATACAATGTATATACAGAAAATATCCAAAAGGTAGTGTTAATAAATGCATTATACGAAACAAATCACAGCACTTTAAATGAACTAAACTTTATTTGGAACAATATAAAACAATAAATATGTACTTGCGGCCATGTTATCAATAATTATTCTCAAGGCCTGCTGTTGTTTCAACTAATAAACATTGTCCACACTGTTAACGTTAGTCAGTTGTTTATAATAAACGCAAATATTTCCAAAAAAAATATGTTAGTATTTTACTATTATTTATTATTTTGAAAACACCATCGCGCAAAAGATAATATACCACGCACGTTTTTGAAGTGTTTTACAGAATCTCGGGAATTAAAAACCTCGCTCTTGCTCGGTATTTAAACATTTTTCCCCGATTCTGTAAAAACCACTTCCCAACCTCGCATCGTAATATACTATTACCTCAACGGAATGTTATATATTTTATTAATATTGATAATAGTTAACTTTGAAATGTATGCAATTGATCACTTCAAATGTTTATGATGATGTAAAAACTTTATCTGCTTTTAGATAAATGAGTTGATTTGTAAATGAGGCATTGGAATTAGGTTAAAAAATAGTGTATATATATATAATTTCTCTTTTTCTTCACTGCAGAGAGTAACAGGAAATGGACAATGTGAGTTATTTCATTTCAACCATCGGAATGTAAAGAAAGGAAGAACTTTACAAAGAAAGGAAAAAACTTTTTGGTTGGATGAAAAAAAAAATCTGTTTCAGAATTCTCCACAACTTACTTGGCTGTACATCGTAACAATAGAAGCCAATATAGAGATAAAAGCAGTTATTTAAAACCAAGTTACAGATTTCTACTTCAGAAGTTTTAACAAAAAAATTACAGAAAATCTACAGAGATATAGCAATTGATTCTTATCAGGCGCGAGATTTTAGAAATTGATTGACAGCTCGTGGGCCATCTTCCACATGAAGGAGCTCGTCCTACTTTAGGACCAATCAGAATCAATGTTTGTCATACGATCTCGGGTATCCACAGTCCTGCGTTGACACAGTTTCTGCAATACATTGTGCGAAATGGAAACTTGCAAATTAATCGTCATTAATCATCATCATCATCATAATTGACATCATGGTTTAGGCCCTTTGGTCTGTTCCAGTTTAAAACTGTTCACGCCATCTCTTCATATGTCGGTCAACACATATTTTTCTTGAAGGGTAATCTTTGGAGAATGAAGAAGGCCTACAACTCAATGGTATTAATAGGCTGTTCGTTTATGCTGATGACGTAGTATTATTGAGCAATAACCAGGAGATACAAAGGGCCAACACACACACACACACACACACTCTCTCTCTCTCTCTCTCTCTCTCTCTCTCTCTCTCTCTCTATTGAACAACACTAAGAAATTGGGACTGGAAGTAAACATAAATGAAACTAAATATATGTTCACACGTAAAAATGCATTATATGATGGAAATGGAAAACTAATCACAATTGACAGAATTTTTTAAAAAGTGCCTGATTTCAAGTATCTAGGAACAATAATTACAAATAGGAATGAGATACATAAAGAAATTAAACATAGGTTCAATTCTGGAAATGCATACTATTATGCATTACATGGACTCTTGTCTTCCCAGCGCCTTTTAAAAAATGTTAAACTGAAAATATATCTTCTTCTTCTTCCTTCCAAGTATTAGGCCAAGGCCTGTTACGATCCTATAGAAAATTTCTGGGAAATTCTCGTATAAGACTTGAAAGCATAATAATAGTCCCTTCAATTGGTTGCTGGCCAAATAAAACAGTTAATCTCCCAGTTACATTATATGGATGCGAAACATGGACTCTTACTTTAAAGGGAGGAAAGAAGGTTGCGAGTATTTGAGAATGAAGTTCTTAGGAAAATATTTGGACCAAAGAGAGATTAGCAGACAGATGAATGGAGAAAATTACATATTAGTGAGCCACATGATATGTATAGGAATCCATATATAATAGAACAGTTAAGTCTTGTAGGCTGCGATTGGCAGAACATGTGACACGTATGGGGATGAAAGAGGTGCATGAAACTTCTGGTAGGAAAACCAGAGGGAAAACAAACTGTTAGACCAAGAATGAGGTGGAAAAGTAACATTCATATTTTGAGGGAAGTAGATTATACAGGGGATGATTGGAAAACATTAGCTCAGGATAGGTGTTGTATGCAGAGCATATGTCCGCGCGGCGATGAACCTACGGTTTCGATAGTGCTAGTGAGTTAGTTAGTTATATGTGTGAGCCATAAAACGTAGTCTCAAGGGAACTATAGAGGAGACACTTTTAAAATTATATAAAACAAGAGCGGTTCAAACACTACTGTTTGAATCGGAACACTGGGTCTTAACAAACAAAAAAATAAATAAATAAAATGAAAATAGGAACAAACTTCAGAAATGAGATGGACGGACGAATTCTAACATGAGATCGGAACAGACTTTAAGATCTAATCCTTGATGCTGCTGATGATGAACTTTTATACATTGACCTCAACGGTGTTTCGTAATACATTTTTAAAATATGGACTTTTCATCATTGGAATGTATGATTTATGTAAATTTCTAAAAAAACGATCTGCTTCGCATGGCTATAAAACATTATTTACTCAATTTACATTCCATGAATTTAAAGATAAACATCGATTGCATGACGAGGAAACTTAATATGGAATTAAAGAATAATGACAAATGTTTTGACAAACAGTGAAGGTCGTCTCGTTTCATTAGTTCTACCAACTTATTTAACAATACGAAGAGACGGATACAAGTTGTAGCAAAGCACGAAAACTTGCATGCCAAACCTTTAAACACTCGGAGATAATAATAGTCGTCCTAATATCCTGTGACGTAGTGCTTCAATCCCTGTATTAGCCACAGTTACAGAAGGCATATACATCAATTCATTTAGTTTCTAATGCTAATATATATTACATTGTCGGATGTAGCTAGGAGTTCGTCTTCACGTAGTTTATGTCGTTAATAATAACACACAGATGTCGAGTAATATTTCGCAATAATTTTATTGAATTCTGTAAACCATCAGTAAGAGTTGGTTCACAATTTGTACTAATAATATTAATCTTGATTAGGGGCCAGTTCCACCAACAGAGGTAACTGTATTACACCAGTTTTCTCTATATATAATACATAGCTTAAACTGGCGTAATACAGTTACCTCTGTTGGTGAAACCACCCTTAAAGTTTATC
Organism: Diploptera punctata; assembly: GCA_030220185.1. Classification (NCBI taxonomy): domain Eukaryota; kingdom Metazoa; phylum Arthropoda; class Insecta; order Blattodea; family Blaberidae; genus Diploptera; species Diploptera punctata. The sequence goes on along the minus strand of JASPKZ010008381.1, from coordinate 506,154 downwards.
TCGTACACAATTATTTTACAATCTCTGATGAGTACACTCACTACAATTTCTTCTCTCTTCATGCTTCCTCTATCGCTGTTAAAACATGACTGACTGGCTTCCGTCTTCGCCACAGATTATATAGGGAGGGAGACGGAAATCTCTCGGTCCCTAATGGATACTCTTCCAGTGTGGAAACGTTTAACCATGGATCTTTTCCGAAAGGGAAGTTGATGTTTGTAGAGATCTCTGGAATGAGAGCCTAGACATTTTGATGGTCTGCGCGGGTGTCACCAACTCGCGAACCAATGCAAGACCACTATTCTCGCGTTATTACGACGCGTCACAATATCACATAAAAGGGAATGTTTGTTCGTTTGGGATTTATAAACTTCTAAACCACGCTACATATATTTATGAAAATTTGTATGCACAGGTTTTCCGCTACGGGAAATGTTTAATCGCTATATATTATTTTCTAAAACCATTTTGTGTAAGAGTTTACCTGAAACGAAAATTTAAAAAATCGCTCTAACGGTAGCATTTTTCGATGTTTCACAAGGAAACTCAGTATATTATATTGAAATAAACCGAGGTAATTATTGAACAAAAATCAGCGAAACCCGATCTTTAGAAGTAGGAGTTTAACCTGAAATATGTAATTAAAAATAGACTCTAGCAACCGACAAAGCCATATTTGAAATCGTAGCATTGTATACCATACAATTTAATTAACCCGTAATTTTATTTTAACTTATAAAAATAAAAAAATAAACAAAGCACATTTAATTTATTAGGCGTAGCAGGATCCACAGGTATTCGCTTGTCTTATGTAGGCTTACAATTAAATTGTAAAGAATTTCAAAGGAATGTTCTCATAAAAATGACAAAACACACACACACACACACACACACACACACACACGTACATATATAGTCATTGATTGATTGATTAATGCGTAAAATTCCGATGTAATTTGTTTGAATAAACACAACATATGTTCACAAAAAAACCAAAATCACTTTATTTAATATGCAGAATTCCACTGATTCTTCACAAATAATTATCTCCTAATAAAATGCCTTCCTTCACGAGTATTAATCGCTTAGTGCTTTATGTTCGGTGATAGTTTTACTTAGCACAGTTTCTTCTCGCTACTAGGTCACATGAACTCTCGTCCACAATTAGGGCACCAATGCTCCCTCGACCCTTGCAACCCTCGATATGAAAATTCTCGGCGCCCAGTGGAGATTTCTCCGCATTAGACTATGTGGAATCTTTCAGATTTTTCGAGAATTGACCTTTCTGGAGAGTAGAAATCGACGCATGTGGAATATTCTCAGCGGACGTTCAATACGGCAGTCGACAGTTTTTTTTTTAGAATATTAAAAGTATTGCCAGTTAAAAAAACACGAGTATTTCGGAACAATATATTTGGAAGAAAAAAAAATATATATACCATAAGGAGAATGAACAGACAGAAGAATGAAGCAACATTCATAACTTTGGAGTAAGCCTACATGTCAGTTATATTGGATTGCATTGGGGAAGAGATATAGGAAGATTGTTGAAGGAAAGAGGGGCATGTTCATTTAACTTATTATATGTAAGCTAGGAAGGAAGCTCATAGGCAAAGACAACGTTATTAACCGATATTGAGGGCAGCAGCAGGCTGGTAGGCAAAGGGCCTTGTAGGCCTGTCACTCCATGGAATAAGTGAATTTAGAATTGTTATATAATTATTTTTTCTTAGATATGATTTATAGGTAATATTTAGTATTGATTAGGATGGCGTGTGGTTTTTATTATTGTACTTTATTTGAGAAGTTAGTTCTGTATAAAGATATTTCACTTGAAACTTGTCTAGAATCGTTCTAGAAATTTGAAGAAAGAAAAGAGAAAGAGAGAATTGAGTAGTTCGTGATTTTGATACGAGAATGCGTTTCTATAAAACGCAGATGTCGCTCTTTTCAGAAGTTGGTACGCTTATTTATTTACATATGTACATATTCTGCAGCTGGGATTTTCAAAAGGTTTAATACATTAGACGGCGAACGTCTTCAGAGGATTTGGAAGTTAAGCCTTCTCAGGAAAATACAGGAAACTTTCTACCGTGTTTTTATTCTATCTCTCAGTTTTCCAATTCTCTACTACCTGTCTCAACCATGGCCTCGCCAATTTTTAGAACATATTCTTCCAATCTCCACAATGCAAGCATTTTCAATACCAGTTAAATATTAGACAAGTGCACAGTTGATATATTTTATATTCATTTCTACATTAGAGCACTTCTGTCATTGTTTAACCAATTATGCTGTATCCATACATCCAAGGTAATTCTGCCCGAGGGAAGGTCTTTCACTGCAATCATAGAATTTTCATGCTCTGCTTTGCAGCTTTACTATGGAATTATATTTGTGGTAGCTTCCCGTTGCTTTCCACACCGGTGAAAGATGATGATGATGGTAATGATAAGGATGATTATGATGGCTGGATGATTTTCGTAAGAATAATTAGTACAATAAATCCATTAAAATTGATTGTATATGAAATTAATATTAATGGGGCATTTTTTGAATAGTCATGAGAATAAAACAATTATTTCGGGACCGTTAGGCCTTAAGCTTCCTGACATTTGTCTTACAGGTGAGGAAAAACCCAGAAAGAAAATCTCACCCAGGAGCCTGTGACGACCGGGAATCGAACCCGGGCCCGCAGCGTGACAAGGCAGAACGCTACCTCTAGACCACAGCGGTGGACTTATTCAGTATAATAAAATAAATGTCGGCCGCGATGTACTAGTCCAGATTTTCTTACCTCAGTTCCCGAGGATCGCAGGTTCAAAACCTGCAGGGGTTAATTGATTTTTTTAAATGGAAAAAATCCATGGAGCAGGTCCTTCAGGCGAGACTTTTAAACACATGGGTCCCGAGTGTGAATATTTCTAGCTCATTCAAGATTCTTAAGCCTGAAAAATGAGGCCTCTGTGCAAACTTTACCGACCTTCTTCATTCTAGTGGTACCTTAGTTGCCTACTAGATGTCTGATTGGGTTGGTATGTTGACTGGATACTATTCATGACACAATTAGGGAAATAAGCGTACATAAATTAACTTGATCTAGTAACTCCTAACAAAGGAGAGGCTCAGGCCCAACATTGGGCTGTTACGCCATTGTAGATAGATAATAAGAAAACAAATTAATTAATAAATCTTCTCTATTATGTATATTCTGAAACATTTTAAGAACTTTCTACCTAAAACTCTTAAAATAATATTGTAATATAATAATGCAATCAGATTAACTTTGCGGAAATTTATTATAGGGCCTATATAAAACAATTTGCCTTAGTAGTAATTACGCTAAAAGTATCAGTAACCTATATGTGATGAAATCTGTCCAATTAACGCCACAGAGCGTGCCATCAAATCTTTAGAGGATGAAGAAGGCCTACAAATTGATGGTATTAATACACTGTTAGTTTATGCTGATGGTGTAGTACTATTGGGCGATAGCGAGGAGATACTAAAGGCCAACAGACACACACTATTGAGTAACACTAAGAAATTGGGACTGGAAGTAAATATCAATAAAACTAAAATATATGGTCGCACGTAGAAATACATTATACATTTTGAGGATGTGACTGAATTCAAATACCTAGGAACAATAATCACAAATAGGAATGAGATGCACAAAGAAATTAAACATAGGCTCAATACTAGAAATTCATGATATTATGCATTACAGAGACTATTGACGTCCCAACTCCTTTCAAAAAACGTTAAACTGTAAATATATAAAACTATTATTCTACCAGTTGTATTATATGGATGCAAACATGGACTCTTACTTTAATGGAGGAAAGGAGATTACGAATATTTGAGAATAAAGTTCTTAGGAAAATTTTTGGACTAGAGGGATGAACGAATAGGTGAATGGAGAAGACTACATAACAGTGGTCTTTATAGGAAGCCAGATATAATAAGAAGAGTTAAGTCTCGCAGACTGTGATGGCAGGACATGTGGCACGAATATGGAATGAAATAAGTGCATGGAGCTTCTTGTAGGAAAACCAGAGGGGAAAACGCCCAGTTGGTAGACCAAGAATGAGGTGGGAGAATAACATTAACCATGATTTGAGGGAAGTAGATTATACATTGAATGATTGAAAAACATTAGCTCAGTATAGGGATGTATGGAGAGCTTATGTCCGCGCGGCCATGGACCTACGAGTTCGATAGTGCCGGTAAGTTAGTTAATTAGGCCTACCAGTTAAAGTGAAAAATCAAGACTAGACAGGAGACATACCTAAATTGGGATCAATTTGTGCATAAGTATTGTCTTATTTAACACTTTTTCGGTGTCTGTCGTTTTAATTGGACATCTTTTTATCCCAGATTAATTGCTGACTCTATTAGTGGATTTACTACTAAGGTAAATTGTTATATTTTATATGAAATATCAACCAAAGAAGATAAACATGAGGATTAAAGATGTGGCCATTTAGCAAGTGGAAAGCTTCAAATACTTGGGTTTTACTATCAGTAGTAAAATGAACAGCGGTCAAGAAGTAAAGCAGAGGATAGTAATGGCAAAAGAAGCTTTTAACAAGAAGAGAAGCATTTTCTGCGGGCCTTTGGCAAAATAATTACGGAAGAGGCTAGTGAAGTACTTTGTGTGGAGTGTAGCATTGTATGGTTCAGAGACTTGGACATTACGACGGAATGAGGAAATGCGACTGGAAGCTTTTGAGATGTGGATATGGAGAAGAATGGAACGCATAAAATGGACAGACAAAGTAAGAAATAAAGATGTGCTAGACAGAGTGGGTGAAAGAATAACAATGCTGGAACTCATAAAGAAGAGGAAAAGAAATTGAATTGACCACTAACTAAGAAGAAAACTGCCTGCTGAAGGATGCCGTAGAAGGAATGGTCAACGGAAAGAGAGTTGGAGGCAGAAAAATACATCAGATGATAGACAATGTTAAAATAATTGGTTTGTATGTGGATGCAAAAAGGAAAGCTGAGTTGAGGAAATAGTGGAGAATGCTGAGTTTGCAGTGAAAGACCTGCTCTTGAGCAGAACGCTATGAATGAAATGAATATAGAATATCATAGTCCAATCTTTACTGGCGCCCGATTTTCATTATTAGCATGTTATACTAAGCGACGTTAGCGACGGTTTGCAAAACTGCAGCGTGCTCATAATATTAAAACTACGTAAAGTAATAAAGAAAAGATTGCTATACTTTTTCAGTTCTTCGAATATAAGATGGCAGGCTACCAAAACAGATGCTCACCTATCATCTTACAGAAAGAAGAAAATCAGAAAGTTATCATAAGTAATGCCACGAGTGATTTCCAAATTATCGATAAATCAAGAGTGGCATTTGTTAGGACTATTTAACGAATAAAATTAAGCTGTTTACTCACAAATCATTATTTAACTATAGTTATTTTATAATATTTATATATTTAATGTAAACGGCGATGTTTGAAAACAAATGAGAAACGATAGGTACGCTTCATCTGCTTCTTTTGTTTGTCACTGCAACCAGATCATACTATTTATTGCCAAAGGAACGCAATATTGTAAGAATGCTCTCTAGTGGAGAAAAAATGAAACACATCAAAATGTATATTAATTCATTTCTGATGTCGTATTATGTAAATATGACAATTCTATTTTTCTGGATTGTTACCTGGGAAGAAATACATTTAAGAAAGTGCAAACAGTGGTTTCTTTTTTTTTGGTGGTATAATCAATTGCTACAAATGTTTTTATATTAACTCCCGCATGCGGCATGTGTTGACATTCAGGCACTATATATACAATCTGGTAGCCGTATTTCTCACAGGCTCGGTCACTGCAAAAAAATGTGGTCAGACCTGTTCAGAATATTAAAAAGGAGGAGCCTACTTTAATATGGTAATTATACTTACTTACTTACTCACTGGCACTATCGAACCCGTAGGTTCATGGCCGCACGGACATAGGCTCTCCATATATCCCTATCCTGAGCTAAAGCTTTCTAATCATTCCCTGTATAATCTACTTCCCTCAAATCATAGTTAATGTTGTTCTCCCACCTCATTCTTGGTCTACCAACTGGGCGTTTTCCTTCTGGCTTTCCTACAAGAAGTTTCCATGCACGTCTTTCATTCCCCATACGCGCAACATGTCCTGCCCATCGCAGTCTATGGGACTTAACTGTTCTTATTATATCTGGCTTCCTATAAAGACCATGTAGTTCATTGTTATGTAGTCTTCTCCATTCACCTGTCTGTTCATCTCTCTTTGGTCCAAAAATTTTCCTAAGAACTTTATTCTCAAATACTCGTAATCTCCTTTCCTCCCTTAAAGAGAGAGTCCATGTTTCGCACCCATATAATATAACTGGTAGAATAATAGTTTTATATATTTTCAGCTTCTTAACGTTTTTTGAAAGGAGTTGGGATATCAAAAGTCTCTGCAATGCATAATAGCATGCATTTCCAGAATTGAGCCTATGTTTAATTTCTTTGTGCATCTCATTCCTATTTGTGATTATTGTTCCTAGGTATTTGAATTCAGCCAATTCCTCAAAATTTCCCTCATTTGTTATTAGCTGTCCATTTCCATTATATAATGTATTTCTACGTGTGACCATATATTTAGTTTTACTGATATTTACTTATAACACTGATAAATATTTCGTGAATCACGACTCTGATTAGTTGTAAGATAGAAATTATTGAAACGTGATTGACCATTGAGTCCCATTTGGGGCATGAGTTAAATAGCCTAAAAAAATTGTTGGATAGAATTTCTATTGTGGCCTTACCAAAAACTGAGAATACACAGTATTAATGGTTAACTGAGGAAATATTCACTAAGCTTTATTTAAGCTATTTAATTCTAACCCTGTGATTACTTTACAACCCGAGGAAAACCGTTAAATATGCCAATGAGTTTAGTCAGAACCAGTATTTGAAATCCAGACTCTCTTGTACAAGTCTAATGCGATATCGTATTAGTCATCTCTAATGGTATATTGAATTTTATACCTTAATTTATGAAATTATTTTAAATTTAGATTGCACGTTTTTTATGTATGCCGCAGAATTTAGTACGAACACGAAAGCTGTGTAAAGAAAAAATATTATGCCAGAGGGATTGCATTGACAGGAAAGGGAAAGCAGTGAATGCCCGCTGTATGTGGTGATTTTGTGGACATTCTTCCTGGTCTTTGAGAACCGCCAACTTTGATTTATTCCAACACATAACAAAACTGAGATTTTCCACTTCATGTGTTCCCCTCTGAAGTCGCGTATTTATTTATATTTCCTGCCTCAAGCCGAGGTTTATAACCCAAGTGAATATTCCAACCATTTCTTTGCTATATTCAAGAATTGGTATAATGCTTAGGTAGAAAATCAATTATAAATAATACCATAGTACTAATTTTATGAGAAAAAATCACTTAAAAATCATCATAATATTGTCTCTTCTTCTTCTTCTTAAACTTAATTTGTAGGATTTTCATCCTGTTTATTTCCAAAATCACTCCTCGGAGGAAGACGTATTGGATGTACATTCACTGTCTATCCATCTCTTGGCTGGACTTCCTCTTGTTCTTCTCCGGTCCTTTGGTCTATCTTCTTTAGCTCTTTTTGCAAGCCGGTTTTCTTCCAATTCTTTCTATATGACCCTTCCAATATTTTCGTCTATCTATAATACATTTGGTTATGTCTTGAATATGGCATTTGTCCCTAATTTCTGTGTTGTGTATTTTATCAAATAATGTTTTCCCCTGAATAGTTCTTAAGATTTTCATTTCGCATGTGCTTATTATTTGTTTAGTTTTTGTTTTATCAGCCCTAGTTTCTGCTCCATATACAACTGGTCGAACTATCGTTTTGTATTGATAAAATTCCGTTGAGGTAAATAGGTCACAAAGTGAAATATTAAAACAAATTCCTGGCAGGTGCCGACGTCCTCAACTTGGTTAAACTTTTAAGAAATGTAGGCCTTTCGCAAACCGGGATCCATCATCAGCAGAAGTATATGCGCTATTACTTGTTGTTCTGCGACTCTTGTGACAGCAGTGGCCTTCCAACGTCGACGGTAGCTATTGACTATGTAAAATTACTAAATAACAGTCCACCAGCTATTGACGACGCTGGAAGGCTGCTGATGCCAAAAACGTTGCTAAACGTCTACAACAGCTGGTATTAGTCATTCAAAATATCTCTGCAGGCGGAAGAATTACGAAGCTGTTTGTTGCTACCGTGACGTCATATAAGGCAGTGTACGCTGTCAGCGTCCCACGTCCCATTTCCCTCTGTACTCATAGATAGCAGTGTCACGTGTTCTATTCCTGCATAAACACGACTGCAGTGCCCTCCGTCAACAACTGCGCTTACTCCTTAAATGGGTAATAGCGCGTATCCTTCTGCTGATGATGAAGCCCGGTTTCCGAAAGGCCTACAGTTCTTAAGTGTTTTTTTTAATTAACCTAGTTGAGGACGACTGAACGTGTTCAGACATAAGTACCACAGAATTTCAAAACATAATGAACATGAAAAAAAAAAGACTAAAGTTCGTGGCTTGTAAGTCAACGTTTCTGGATTAATGTTTAAGATTTATTCCCTGCGACTTTAGTACATCTCCCACCTGGTTTGTTTGCTTTTGTTCCTCCCCAATAAGTGGTTGTTCAGCTCCCGATTATAACAGTATAGCAAATTATTGTTAATATATTATTGTTATTATTATTATTATTATTATTATTATTATTATTATTATTATTATTATTACTACTACTAAATAATACAGAACCGTAAAAGAAATAATGAGTTTAGAAAGGATATTGTACAAGAAATGGAAGAAATCCAAATAAGATGGTATGGACATATAATGAGAAGAAGGGATACATAAACAAACAAAGAAGTATTGAAATGGATACCTCCTGGAAAACGTAAATGTGGTACACCAAAGCCAACGGGGATAAAGGGAATTCAAGACAACATGAAGAAGAGAAATATGGCAGAAGCAGACACGCAAGACCGGGAAGTGTGGAAGAAAAAATTGTATATTTTGATTGAGGATACCTGTGTAAATAACAGAAACAATTCTGAAATAAATACAAAAAGAAGTTATTATTATATAAGAAAACCGAAGGAGGGATATGAAAAAGGGGATTAACGATACATTTGGACAAAACAAAGTAATATGAATTATCAAAAGATCTGATTTTAGGAACGGACATGGAACAATAAAAGCACGTGATGAATATGTAAATATGGGGAGAAAAAATTAGTGAAGATATAAATCATAATATTGAAATTAGCGAGAGGGTAAATAAGTGCAAATCTGTAATACCAAATTAAATGATGTTTTATGGGATCAAAATATAAGTTCTAAAAAGAAAACAAATATTTTAATACAATAATGAGCACAATGATATACGGCGCAGAAACATGGGATTAAAATCTATAATAATAACTAAATTAAAATCTGCTGAAATTGATTTTTGGAGGCGTTCAGCTGGAATATCCAGAAGCTATAAATTAAGAAACAGCGTAGTTAAACAAAATATGAATGTTCAAACTTCAGTTGTAGATTTCATTAAAAAAAACAAAAAAAGTGTGGACTTGTAAAAAGAATGACAGAAGACATATAATAAAGAAGGATACTGGAATGATTTGCACTTGGTAGAAAAAGAAGGAGGAGGAGAAGAAGAAGAAGAACACAAAGAAGACGGTCAAATATAACTTCGATTTTATAGTTTTGAGTAGCATGATGGAAAAATAATTGGACGATGGAAATTTGAATGACAGAGAGATGTGGAGGAGAATGACAGTAGATGAATTGGGCGCAGGAAGATGTTCTGAAACCTGCTAAGTTAAATAAATAAATACAATTATTATTATTATTATTATTATAGTTATTATATTATTAATACTAGCTGGCCCGGCGAACGTCGTATCGCCTTTAAATATTTTTACGTTAATTTTTCCGATGTTTTATTAGTTATCTGCTATTGAGGCCGGAAATATATCCAACAAATCAAAGATCATAAAAATCGGTCCAGCCGTTCTTGAGTTACAAATAGTGTAACTAATCCGACATTGTTATATATATATATATATATATATATATATATATATATGTTATAATTAAATCTTTAACATTGAGCAATGCAAGCTTAATATGGTATGATAAGAAAAATAAAGCCTGGACGGGATTCGAACCCGGATCTCTGAGTCTGTACCTCAGCGTGATATCCATTACACTACCAGGCGAATCCAATTCAAACACTTATTTTTCTTATATATGTATTATACTCTCCATTATTACTAGATGTCGCGAGAACACTGTCTTCACTGCCATCTAGTAGCTGACTATATCAAGTAAGCAAATTAAAGAGAATATTTATTTTACTTTATAGCAGTGACGCTTTATCGATGTTATAATTAAATCTTTAACATTGAGCAATGCAAGCTTAATATGGTATGATAAGAAAAATAAATGCCTGGACGGGATTCGAACCCGGATCTCTGAGTCTGTACCTCAGCGTGATATCCATTACACTACCAGGCGAATCCAATTCAAACACTTATTTTTCTTATATATGTATTATACTCTCCATTATTACTAGATGTCGCGAGAACACTGTCTTCACTGCCATCTAGTAGCTGACTATATCAAGTAAGCAAATTAAAGAGAATATTTATTTTACTTTATAGCAGTGACGCTTTATCGATGTTATAATTAAATCTTTAACATTGAGCAATGCAAGCTTAATATGGTATGATAAGAAAAATAAATGCCTGGACGGGATTCGAACCCGGATCTCTGAGTCTGTACCTCAGCGTGATATCCATTACACTACCAGGCGAATCCAATTCAAACACTTATTTTTCTTATATATGTATTATACTCTCCATTATTACTAGATGTCGCGAGAACACTGTCTTCACTGCCATCTAGTAGCTGACTATATCAAGTAAGCAAATTAAAGAGAATATTTATTTTACTTTATAGCAGTGACGCTTTATCGATGTTATAATTAAATCTTTAACATTGAGCAATGCAAGCTTAATATGGTATGATAAGAAAAATAAATGCCTGGACGGGATTCGAACCCGGATCTCTGAGTCTGTACCTCAGCGTGATATCCATTACACTACCAGGCGAATCCAATTCAAACACTTATTTTTCTTATATATGTATTATACTCTCCATATTACTAGATGTCGCGAGAACACTGTCTTCACTGCCATCTAGTAGCTGACTATATCAAGTAAGCAAATTAAAGAGAATATTTATTTTACTTTATAGCAGTGACGCTTTATCGATGTTATAATTAAATCTTTACATTGAGCAATGCAAGCTTAATATGGTATGATAAGAAAAATAAATGCCTGGACGGGATTCGAACCCGGATCTCTGAGTCTGTACCTCAGCGTGATATCCATTACACTACCAGGCGAATCCAATTCAAACACTTATTTTTCTTATATATGTATTATACTCTCCATTATTACTAGATGTCGCGAGAACACTGTCTTCACTGCCATCTAGTAGCTGACTATATCAAGTAAGCAAATTAAAGAGAATATTTATTTACTTTATAGCAGTGACGCTTTATCGATGTTATAATTAAATCTTTAACATTGAGCAATGCAAGCTTAATATGGTATGATAAGAAAAATAAATGCCTGGACGGGATTCGAACCCGGATCTCTGAGTCTGTACCTCAGCGTGATATCCATTACACTACCAGGCGAATCCAATTCAAACACTTATTTTTCTTATATATGTATTATACTCTCCATTATTTTTCTTATCATACCATATTAAGCTTGCATTGCTCAATGTTAAAGATTTAATTATAACATCGATAAAGCGTCACTGCTATAAAGTAAAATAAATATTCTCTTTAATTTGCTTACTTGATATAGTCAGCTACTAGATGGCAGTGAAGACAGTGTTCTCGCGACATCTAGTAATAATGGAGAGTATAATACATATATAAGAAAAATAAGTGTTTGAATTGGATTCGCCTGGTAGTGTAATGGATATCACGCTGAGGTACAGACTCAGAGATCCGGGTTCGAATCCCGTCCAGGCATTTATTTTTCTTATCAACCATATTAAGCTTGCATTGCTCAATGTTAAAGATTTAATTATAACATCGATAAGCGTCACTGCTATAAAGTAAAATAAATATTCTCTTTAATTGCTTACTTGATATAGTCAGCTACTAGATGGCAGTGAAGACAGTGTTCTCGCGACATCTAGTAATAATGGAGAGTATAATACATATATAAGAAAAATAAGTGTTTGAATTGGATTCGCCTGGTAGTGTAATGGATATCACGCTGAGGTACAGACTCAGAGATCCGGGTTCGAATCCCGTCCAGGCATTTATTTTTCTTATCATACCATATTAAGCTTGCATTGCTCAATGTTAAAGATTTAATTATAACATCGATAAAGCGTCACTGCTATAAAGTAAAATAAATATTCTCTTTAATTTGCTTACTTGATATAGTCAGCTACTAGATGGCAGTGAAGACAGTGTTCTCGCGACATCTAGTAATAATGGAGAGTATAATACATATATAAGAAAAATAAGTGTTTGAATTGGATTCGCCTGGTAGTGTAATGGATATCACGCTGAGGTACAGACTCAGAGATCCGGGTTCGAATCCCGTCCAGGCATTTATTTTTCTTATCATACCATATTAAGCTTGCATTGCTCAATGTTAAAGATTTAATTATAACATCGATAAAGCGTCACTGCTATAAAGTAAAATAAATATTCTCTTTAATTTGCTTACTTGATATAGTCAGCTACTAGATGGCAGTGAAGACAGTGTTCTCGCGACATCTAGTAATAATGGAGAGTATAATACATATATAAGAAAAAATAAGTGTTTGAATTGGATTCGCCTGGTAGTGTAATGGATATCACGCTGAGGTACAGACTCAGAGATCCGGGTTCGAATCCCGTCCAGGCATTTATTTTTCTTATCATACCATATATATATATATATATATATATAGAAGTCCTGGCCACGCGTTGCTGTGGCTAAGGTATACGTTAAATTATGTTGTAGTAAACTAAGTGAGAAATCTAAATCAGAAAGTTATTGTTTTACACAATTTTTTAGTTCTGGTACGTTAACTACACCCGGTATAAATATGGGTGGTGGTTTATGTGGAAGTGGTTTTGTTAATTGAGATGAATTTATGTTGTCTGCATTCTCAGTATCATCCATAAGTGTATCATAAGGATTATATACATTTATTGATGGAATATTTTGAGGAGACTTGCTGATTTCATTATACTTTCGTTTTTCTTCTACGAACTTGTTGGCAGTTTGGACTCTCATCATCATCAAAAAATCTCTGTATAGTAATATCATCTTGTGATATATTATAGTCATCTTGTTTTTCATTTAATTGAGGCATGGAGATTGTTTCTGTATTATTAGGCATATTATTATAACTAACAGACTTACTTACAGTTCTGTTATTCCGTTCCTTAGGACCTTCATATATTTTTAAATTGGCATTCTTCTTAAATGTAAGATTTATGTCACACATGCCTATACCAAGTGCGGAAATTCACTTGATATCTTATCATTCATGGTCTCTAGAACTGATTCGCCATATTGTTCAATGCCCCTTCTCGGTCCAGTTAAATTTAAATAAAGTTGCTGTCTTTCAGCCAGATTACTTAAAATTAATGCTTACTCACGAAATTAATATTATTATCAATATATTGAAAATAAAATAAACACTGAACACACTTATATTATGAAATAATTAATATTTGTAATTCAATTGAAATTCGCGGTTGCAACAAAAAGCACAGCCACCTGGTTAAATAATAAACCAATTACCTTACACCGTCATCTGTTAGATTCGTGTGGAACTCTTTATTAAATAATAAACAAATAATTTGCAATAAAAAAATAATGCGACTATAAATTTAGTAATAAACAATCGTAGGTCTCCAATTGGATCAAACAGCACAGAGTGTGCAAAATTTTATTAAAATCGGTTCAGTAGTTTAGGATTCCATCGCGGACAAACAACGTGACACGTAATTTTTATATATTAAGATTATTATTACTATTGTTATTATTATTATTATTATTATTATTATTATTATTATTATTATTATTGGAGGAGAAAGGAGATTACGGGTATTTGAGAATAAAGTTATTCCGAAAATTTTGGACCAAAGACAGATGAACAGACAGGTGAATGGAGATGACTGCGTAACAGTGAAATACATGGTCTTTATAGTAAGCCAGATATAATGAAAACAGTTAAATCTCATAGACTGCGATGGGCAGGACATGGGGCACGAATGGGGAATGAAATACGTGCATGGAAGCGTACTGTAGGAAAACCAGAGGGAAAACGCCCAGTTGGTAGACCAAGAATGAGGTGGGAGAATAACATTAACTATGATTTGAAGGAAGGGGATTATACAGGGAATTGTTGGAAAACGTTGGCTCAGGATAGGGATGTATGGAGAGCTTATGTCCTCGCGGCCATGAACCTACGGGTTCGATAGTGCCAGTGAGTTAATTATTATTATTATCATCATCATCAGAATTAGAACGCAGCAGAGTAAATAAAAATTCTGTATATAATCTCCTCTATCTCCCCTAATAATATTGCTATAATTTTCATCCTAAGTGATTAATTTATGAATAAATAAGTAAGGATTTTTGGTATAAGATGATGAGCTAATAACATTAATCATAATTTGAGAATATGGATGATTGGAAAATATCTCAGGATAGGGCATGATGGAGAACTTTAGTTAGCTGGATCATGAACCTCCAGGTTTGATGTTCCTAGTGGGTTAATTAGATACCGTAATAATTTGAGAATAGTGTCATCTGAAGCTATCCATGTTATGACGTCATAGTGGTTGCGCATGGATAATAAAGACATTAGTCTCTCGCGCATCATGACGTTGACATGAAGGAGGACATTTTGTTATGAAATTAATGCAGTGAATATGTTTATAATATAACATGTTTTGAATTTTTTTGTGCACAAAAGTGTCAGTGAATATGTTTAGTTTATGTTAGTAGTTAAGTATATAAATAATGTTATTTGATTGCTGTGATATTCAATGATGAACATCCGGTATCTACTAGCACGAGGTAAGGTATTGCTTTCTCACTAGAACATTCTCTAATGTGCATCTACCTCATACACTCTTTTGTTTAAATATTGTACGTTAGTAGCGAATTTTATAGTTAAATATTCAAATATTTAGTCCTAAATTTTTAATACGAGCTTTGGAGATTTCATGCCAGAAATTTATCATAAGTAATGCCACGAGTAATTTCCAAATTGTCAATAAATTCACGACTCACGAAGTGAGGAGCGAATTTATCTAGATATTTTGGAAATCAAGAGTGGCATTTCTTAGGACTATTCAACGAATAAAATTAAGCTGTTTACTCATAAATCATTATTTAAATATAGCTATTTTAAAATATTTATATATTTAATGTAAACGGCGATGTTCGAAAGCAAATGAGAAATGTTTGTTATGTTTCACTTGTTCATCTCATCAACCGTATCATATTATTTATTGCCAAAGGATCGCAATATTGTAAGAATGCACCCTAGTGGAAACACATCAAACTGTATATTAATTAATTTATTATGTCATATGATGTAAATATGTCAATTATATTTTTCAGGAACATTATTACCTGGGAAATAATACGTTTAAGAAAGGACAAACAGTGATTTATTTTTTCTGGTATATTCAATTGCTACAAATGTTTTTTATATTATATACCGCAAGTATTCTCTGTTTACATTCGTACACTATATATACAATCTGGTAGCCGTATTTCTTAGAGAGTCGGTCACTGCAAAATAATGCTCTGGCCTATTCAGAATGTTAAAAAGAAGGAGCTTTCTTTAATATGATCAGCTTATTTGATACATTCTAGTTGAAACATGACTGTGATTGGTTGCAAATCAAAATTAATTGAAACGTGATTGATTATTGATTTCCATTCGGGACATGAGTTAAAAATTCTATCTAAATATAGGGCAAAGTCGGCTAATTTCGTGACACGGATAATTTCGTTTTTATTCTTTTTTTTTCCGCGTGTTATGAAGTTGTACTGGAAAGAAGAACAAATAATTATGTTTCTATCTCATAGATGGCAGAAAGTCTTTCTTGCTGTGTTTTCATATTTCTGATAACAGCGTTCCTTGGGTGTATTTTATGTTAACTTGTAGAGGAAGTGTTTTCATTCATGTTAACAGTTGTTAGATTAATAAGTTACTTGTCTGTGGTTGAATAAAAATTTAGTAGATATTCTTCGACACTAGAGATTAACCATAGATACAATGTCGAAAATGTGATCTGTGGTTCCATGAAAAGTGTCAAGGGTTGACTATTTATAAATGGGATTTCATATGCATTGTATTCAACGTGGATAGGGATACTAACATTATCACGAAATTACCCGAGTTTTTCAGCGTGTATATTTAATTCATATATATCCTTAACAATCCGGCTGATTTCCATGAAGCTTCTCAGTAAGATAAATGTCTCCTGGAAGCGTTACGAGCGCTTCGCAGGACAAGGATGGTGGAAGGGCTGCTTCCTCTGAGCCTCCAAACACGCTCCTCTGGGTATCCACCCCCCAAGAGAGGGCTGCTTCTTCCGCTCTTCAAGCCCTACAAGTTTAGCTGTGCTATTCCTTGTCGCCCTGTTGACCGTTGAAGACTTGACAAAGATGTGGCCGCCCAATATAGTAAATCCAGGAATAAGAATGGATAATAAAATGTGCATAAATAATCTTCTATTTGCTGACGAT
This sequence comes from Diploptera punctata, assembly GCA_030220185.1. NCBI lineage: Eukaryota > Metazoa > Arthropoda > Insecta > Blattodea > Blaberidae > Diploptera > Diploptera punctata. The sequence continues at coordinate 489,303 of JASPKZ010008381.1, read as the reverse complement.
GTAATCATAATACAGAAAAATGAAGACGACTTACAGAAATCAATGCATGCATTAAATGAAATATGTAAATTATACGATCTAAAGATTTCTGTAAGGAAAACGAAGACCATGGCTTTTAGAGGAAGAGATCCAGTGAGAACCAAAATTATTTAGAAAATCAAAGTATAGAACAGGTGTCTAGTTTAAATATTTGGGCTGTGATGTTGGCTACAACGTTGAAAGAAATATTGACTCCAAAATAAATAAATTCAGACGGTGTGTGGAACAATACAGAGAACATTCAAAAATAAAATTATAAAGGAAACCAAGATAAAAATGTATAATGTTATGGCGGTTCCCACAATATGTATGGATGTGAAACTTGGGCTCCAGTGAAAAGACAGAGGGATAGAATACAGACGGCAGAGATGCGTTCCTAAGACAAGTAAAAGGATGTACAAGACTTGATAGAATAAGAAATGAGGATATAAGAGAAGAATTGAAAGTACATCCTTTATTGGATAAAGTCACGAATTACAGACAGAAATGGATTGATCATATGGATGGAATGAGTAAGGAGAGATATCCATTGTTAGCCAGAAATTATCAAGCAAGAGGAAGGCGTGATGTTGGAAGACCTAGAAGACGTTGGGCTGATGCAATATGAAGTCGGAACGGGCAATTGCCTAATCCCTGGAGTGATGATGATGATGATGATTTATCCTTAACTGTGATGTTCATATGACTTTAACCAGAAATGTTCACATTATTATGTATACTAGTAAGTCCACCGCTGTGATCTCGAGGTAGCGTGCTGCCTTGACACGCAGCGGGCCCGGGTTCGATCCCCGGTCGGGGAAGTTTTTCTGGGTGAGGTTTTCATCGGGGTTTTTGCTCACCTGTAAGACAAATGTCAGGAAAACTTTAAGACCCAAACGGTCCCCGAAATCATATGGCCATCATATCATCCTTCACCGGTGTGGAAAACAACGGGAAGCTATCATACCTCAATTCCCTATAAAGCTGCAAGCATAGCATGAAAATGCTATGATTGCCTTCGGGCAGAATTACTATGGATGGGTGTATAATAGTCTAAAACATTAGTATCAAGAAATAAGCTGAGTTTGCTATACGTTTAGTATCGAATGATGTCAAATATTGAAGTATTTGTTCCTAGATTTTTAATACGAACTTTGGAGATTTTATGCCAGGAGTTAACCCACATACAATTAAATTAAAACACCTAAAAGCACATACATTATTGTTGCAGTATATGTATGATTACCAGGAAAAAAGTATGTTGATTGTTTCCAAAATTTGCGTAATTCTCTAAATTAAATGAAAAATTGAGCTATTTTTAACCTTAAATGGCCATATTTACAACAGATAGTGCTGTAGCAGCCGTAAATTGATTTTTTCGAACCAAACTTGGCATATAAAAATCAGTTAAGGTAAGTAACTTCGTGTCTGTCAACAAACGAATTATGACTTTTAGAAGTGGGTGCTCACCTAAATCGAAAATATAACAATATCTGCAACTGCTGCAATGTTCAATTTATTTTTACAGTGACTCTGGTTATAGACCGTTTAAATAAAACTAGTACGGTATTCTTTAAAAAAATCTGCGAAATCAGTCCATTAGAAGTGGTTTTTTTTTAAGCGGTAATTTAAATATCGCCCTAACGGTCGTCTTTTTTCCCCTCTTAACGAAGCTGGGTACATACCGATTAATGTACGAACGAATGGTACATTTCGTATGCTTGAATATTCCAAACTAAAATTTGATGAGGGATTCTTTTAAGTTTAGGCGTGACGGACTTTTTGTGTATATATACCCAAGAAGTTCTGATATCTTCCATTATATCGGCAGATCGCGAAAGATATCAAGAGAACCTTTATAGCACTGGAATTATCAGCTGCAAAATGGGGGAAAATAACGAAAATACGAAATGCATGATTATTGGTAATAAAAAAAAAGAGATCTAACACAAATTACGCAAACAAATAATGTTCAATATCAATTTTCCAGCTAAAATAAAGCATTATTATTATTATTATTATTATTATTATTATTATTATTATTATTATTATTATTGTTATTATTATTATTATTATTATTATTATTATTCATCATCATCATCACTCCAGGGATTAGGCAATTGCCCGTTCCGACTTCATAATACATCAGCCCAACGTCTTCTAGGTCTTCCAACATCACGTCTTCCTCTTGCTTGATAGTTTCTTGCTAACAATGGATATCTCTCTTTACTCATTCCATCCATGTGATCAATCCATTTCTGTCTGTAATTCGTGACTTTATCCAATAAGGGCTGTACTTTCAATTCTTCTCTTATATCCTCATTTCTTATTCTATCAAGTCTTGTACATCCTTTTACTTGTCTTAGGAACCTCATCTCCGCCGTCTGTATTCTATCCTTCTGTTTTTCACTGGAGCCCAAGTTTCACATCCATACAATATTGTGGGAACCGCCATAACATTATACATTTTATCTTGGTTTCTTTTATAATTTTATTTTTGAATGTTCTCTGTATTGTTCCACACACCGTCTGAAATTTATTTATTTTGGAGTCAATATCTCTTTCCACATTGTAGCCAACATCACAGCCCAAATATTTGAAACTAGACACCTGTTCTATACTTTATTATTATTATTATTATTATTATTATTATTATTATTATTATTATAGTTTTGTTCTTTAATTATTGATTTCATAATTAATGATACAAACACCATTAGTGAAGAAATTGGAAGGAGAATTCGAAACGCCGATAAGGCATACTTTCGATTATTGAGACGCTTTAAGTCGAGGCTTCTTATAAGTGAAACAAAATGTAATATATATATGAAACCCTGGGAAAAAACAATATTAATATATGGGAGTGAAACATGGACCTTGTCCATGACCGATATACCAAGACAGTTCATTTTAAAATAAGATGTTAAGAAAAAATTATGGCCCAATATGCAACAAGGGAAAATTACATATAAGATATAACTGTGAGCTCTATCAGTTGTATGAGTCTCCCGATGTGGTTACTTCAGTTAAAGTTTCGAGATTGCGTTGGACATAGAATCACTGAACATGAGATACCCAAGAAAATCATGGAATATAAATTTGAATTAAGAAGGAGTAGGGGACAACTGAGACACATTGTATGGATGGAATTTTGGAGAATCTGAAGAAGCTGAGATTAAAGGGATGGTGGTGGTTGCTGGTTGCTACAGACAGAGACGCCTGGTATAGTCGGTTCAGTCATTTAGTTTACAGGCGCTTCGCTTTGTAGTTAGGTAGGTCTATTTTGCACGCATAAGTATTTAGCATATCAAACGGTCTTGTCACATTTTATTCACTAGAATAAATTTTTACCAACTAAAGATACTGCAAAGTGAAAAAACTGTAACGCCGTTAAGATAATTTTATCCATGTAGAGTAGACATGGAAACGTCATTTAAAAATGCGAAGACGTTATTCGCAGAGAAACGTTTTCAGGTTTTGGTGATTGGAGTGGCGACTTAGAAGCCTCTACCTGGCAGTAATAATGGACTTTTGAAACCAGAGGCAAACAGTTGCCTTCGATGCCGCCTGTAAACAAATGACTGATCCAACTGTACAAGGATCTGAGAGAAGTCGTGGCTCGAATCGGACTGTAGTGCTGATGGTGATATCAGCAGATGTCGAAGTAGGGGGATCGAATTAGTTTCTAATCTGTGACCAATTGTAGTAGAAGCCATTTTCGCCATAATAACCGCGGAATTGCTCAGATTAAATGTCAGACATTTATGAAATATTCTCTTATATAAATAAATTTTAATTTATTTAACTTTTGTTCGATTGCGTTGGTCTAGTTGCTATGTTCCTGCCTCTAGTCCAGAGGGGCGTGGGCGGGTTCAATCCCATCCGGGGTCGATGGATTTTTTTGATGGAAAAATTTAAGTGTCATGTCCTCCGGGAGAAAGCACAAACCGCGTTACATACGGAAAAATGCATGATCTAGCTGGTCAAAATTAATGGCATCGCTCCTATTAAACATATTTTCACGAAACTTCACACAGTTGTTAACCATTGCATTTTATATACGTGTAGTTTGAAAAAAAGCATCCCTTATAGGAGGGTGAAATTTTGTAAAATCTACACTTTCTGTCCTATTAGACATATTTTCACGAAACTTCACAATTTTATTAACCATTGCATTTTCTGCACGTATATAAAACTCTCATTACTTTTGTTTAAAAAACCACCCCTTACAGGACGGTGACATTTTATAAAATTTACAATTGCTCCTCTATTAGACATAGATTCACAAAACTTCACACTTTTGTGGGCCCGAATCCGAAGATCTTCAAGCTCGTAAAATAACCTCAAGTCTGAAGAGAAAGGCCTCTGAGCAAAATTTAATCGACCTTCTTCCATCGAAATAATATCTTAGTTTCATACCAGATGTCTCCTCGAGGAGATGTACTAACCACATGAATAGCAGATATCTATAGGAAAATAGGCGTAAGTTAATTAATCTGGTTAAGAAACTTCCCACTTCCGGAGGACCTTTGTCCGAAGCGGACGAATAGGAATCAATCAATTATCAACCAATATAATCTTTACTAATTAAATAAAAATGAAACGTAGTTTTATTTGATTTTCATATTTATTATATCAGCTATAACGGGTGGGGGACTCGACATGCTAACCACATGTCACCCCTACACTGGCTGTTGATCATCTACCTCTGTGATTGACAAATGTGGATTTGAAGGGCCAGCAGGCCGGCTGGTAAAAGGGCAATCGCTGAAAAGTGGAAAGACCCTCAATTGAATATTTATTATATAATTCAGTGACAGCTGTTTCGGTACACTGTACCTTCTTCAGACATGTTAAATTATGAATTGTGTTCCAACTGATCTAAGCAACAATACAATATTTATTTAATTTTTTTTAATTTAACAAAGGGGATTCATTCAAATCAAGTTGAGAATTTAACAGTTTGTTACTATTTTTCAATTTATTTATTTCTACAGCCTCCAAAAGATCTAACTTCTTACCGTTATCACAAACATGTAAAATTTCAAAATTTGGATCGAAACAATGATTAAATTGGAATAGGTGGGTAGCTTATTTTGAATGTTCTAAATTTCTGTTATATGCTCTCATGTGTTCCTTTATCCAGAGATAAAATGTCTACCAGTTTGTCCTATATAGACATTGTCACATGTGCCACACTTCAATTTATATACACCTGATAATTTGTCTTTCTTTATTTTGGTTTTATTGTTTTTTATTATATTTTGTAAAGTTTTATTAGTTTTAAATGTTCAAATTTTTAAAGTGTTTAGATATTTTATTTGAAAGTGGGCCTATGTATGACATTACGACATATTTCCTTATGTTTTCTTTGGGTAAAGGAAAAACTTTGTTAATTGCTTTTTTGTAATGAACTTTCTTAATTAAATATTGTATAATTTTAGGGTCGTAGTTATTATTAATAGCTAATTGTTTAATACTATTCAATTCATTATTATATTCCAAGGGTGAAATATTTGTAAGTTTATATCTTCCTGTGTTTAATATAGTTTCGTGCATTTGATGTGAAAAGCTTAGTACTTTTAAAAAAATGCATTAAGCATCTGTTAGTTAGCAACGTGTGATACAATAGATTTATTAGCTTTTTTAAATTCAAATTGAGGTTTTACACAGAATCAGTATTTACAGTGAATGTATCCGAACTCCTGTATAAATTGTATTATTCATGCTCTATCAAATTAATATTTAACTGTTTTGTGGGGAAATGTATTGTAGGATTTGTTTGTAATGTATGCTATCAATTGATAGCTGCTAATTCATGTGAAGGACACCGGGAGAAAAACGTGTTAAGTAATTTTTTCTTAAAATCTAAAACAACTTCTAATTGTACAACATTCATAATTCTTTACTTGTAGGCCCTTTTTTAATACCTTTTCTAAGTTTGAGTGTAGGTTAGAGTGTCACAAAAAATTGAATGCTTTTATTTTTAATGCATACCCTCTTAATTTACGAGTATTTGTATAATGTGGCAAAAATTGTTAGTACAATTTGGTATATGTAGGTCCACGGCAGCCTGTGCCGATTTGCTTTATCCTTATTGTAAAAAGGAAACTTTAAAACAAACTGAACTATGTCTTTTTGTTGTAAAAGAGTAAATGTTTATAAGTTTTGGGCATATTGAAGTTTTATTTACTAAATAAACTTTAGTTCTAGAATCCTTCTATACTAACCCAATAAAATGTTTCATGTCTTATGTTTGGTATGAAGTCGGCACGGGTTGTCATGATCCAATCGCAATATTATTTGAGTTAGTAAGGTCAAAAAAAGACAAACTTAGAGGGCATTCGGGATGTCGTAGCCATCTCTCTCTGTGGGTAGGTATCATTTATCTTCTAAAGGTTGCATGTGGAGTTCCTTTAAAATGTCTTAATTTCTCTAATGGTCAAGTACAATGTATCTAGAAGTTAGACGCATGATTCTCAATAATGCAGCTCTTAATCTGGTGGTCTTTCTTTTATAGAAACCTGATTTTACTTCCATACAGGAAAGTCGGAAGGGCGAGAGTTTTATATAATTCCAGTCTTGAATGCTTTTGTACAAGATTTAGTTTTAAAATATTATTTATTAAGCCTAATATTTCTAAAAATGTTGTGAGTTTCATATATTAGGATCGTTATCGTCTTGATATACGTTACATCCTAGTTAAGAGTTAATATAATGAATATATAAAAATGAAAGTTCAGCTGGAAAATCTAGAATGCATAGAATACGAAATAAAGAAATAAGGGAAATTATGGGTGTAGAAGAGGAGCTGGACATCATAGACATTATAGAAAAGAAACGATTACAGTGGTATGGCCATGTCAAAAGAATGCCAGAACAAAGATTGCCTAAAATTGTTATGGAATGGATCCCAATGGAAAGGAAGAAGACCGAAGAAAACTTGGATAGAAGGGGTACAAGCAGCTATGAATATCAGAGTATTGGAGGAAGATCAATGGATGGACAGAGAGGAATTGTGTTTGGTTTCCGGAAGACGGCAGCAGCTGCCATGATACCGGATGATGATGATGATGATGAAAAATGAATGTTTGTTTGTTTGTAATGTATGCGCGATCATACTGTTGATCCGGTTGTGATGAAGCTTTTTGCAAAATGTTCAGGAGATTCCCTGGATGAACATAGGCTATAAGAGAGTTGTGATACTTAACTCCTACATCCTTAAAAATTGGCCTTCGTAGTGGAAAACGTGAAAAAAGGTAGCTCTTTGGACGCTAAAATTGATTACGCTGGCTAAACCATAACAAGTACACAAAATTAATGTACACAGAATTGAATATATCAAAAACCTATACAAAAAAGTCCGGGACAACATATGTTATCTCTTACGGATAACTAACATGGCGGGAATTCTTTTACGGATAACTCACAATGATGAATTTTGTCTTTTAGCTCATTTATGCCAAGAAGATTGAGATAAGTCGATTTTCGGGCAACACCGGGTAATCAGCACGGGGAATCTTAAAATAATTACGATATACATTTATAATTATTTCTCATTTTACTTATTCAACTAATCATAAGTAGTACATTAATTTTCGCCTTTCAGCTCATTTATGCCAAGAAGATCAGGATGAGTAGATTCCCGGACATCGCCGGGTAAACAGCACGGAGTATCTAAAAATAATTACATATACTTTTTTCCTTGTACTTGTTCAACTAAACATAAAACACATTAATTGTTGTATTTCAGCTCATTTATGTCAAGAAGATCGGGATAAGTAGATCCCCGGGCAACCCCGGGTAATCAGCACGGGGTATCTAAAAAATATAAATTTATAATTATTTTTCCCTCTATTTCTTTAACTAAACATAAAAGCACATTAATTCTCATTTATTTAGGCGTAGCGGCGCACACCGGGTATTAGCTAGTATGTATATATAGTACGCCTAATTGAAAATAAAAGTCTTTATTTAAAATACCGCCACTGAATACATGGGTTTTATAAAATAGTGTTTAGTAACTTGTCCAACGGAACTCTAAGGGAAAAACATTTAGAGAAATGTCATTACTGGAAAGCAATGAGAGCTTATTGGTTAATATTACCGATTCTATGTCGACTTAATGAGGGAATCTGTAAATCAAATCTATTGTGTTTATTCAGTTTAATATATCTAAACAGCCTTAGGCGTATTGTAAATCACTCCTTGTTTGTTTGTATTGCTTTGGAAATAATACAGATATAGGCATCCAGCTATTCAAATTATCATCATAGCCTTGTCTAAACAAGTATATTTGGAAAATAATGTTACTACTAAATGAGGTGATTTCCAATATTTAGGAAGTGATATAACTTTTAGAGAAAATAAAGATATAGAAAATAAAGTAAATAAATTTCAGGCTATTTGTGGAACCATAAAAAGAACCTTAGGTCTGAAAACAAGGAAAGATACGAAACTTAAATTATATAAACAATGGCTGTTCCTTTGTTGTTGTATGGAAGTGAAAATTGGATAATGAAATCAAGGGATAAAAGCAGGATACAGACTGCGGAAATGCTGTTTTTACGTAATGTGAAAGGATGCACAAGAGCGGATAGAATAAGGAATGAAACTATACGAGAAGAATTAAATGTATATAAAATTGAATATAAAATCAGCGAAAATAATAAGAAATGGACAGAACACTTAATGAGAATGAACAACGAAAGAATACCAAAAAGAACCTTCCTGTATAATCCCAGAGGAACAAGAGATGTTGGTCGACCACGCAGAAGATGGACTCCACTTTTAACTTCGCGGGAACAGGCTGCATAGCCTGAACCTTGTAGTAGAAGAAGAGGACTAAATGAGGTGAAATGGTCCCGCATTTGTTTCTCTGGGCGCGGACTACTTCAAAGAATCCATGGCAATGACACAAAACCATTAGTGTGCTACATGATCGTTATAGGAAACCGTATATAATAACAGTTAAATCTCGTAGACTGCAATGGACAAGACATGCGGAATAAATGGGGAATGAAAGAGGGGCATGGATAATTGCAGGGTAACTGTTTAACATGATGTTTGTCTCATGAGTACCAATAGTTTAATTATCATAAGTAATGCCACGAGTGATTTCCAATTTATCTAGAGAATTTGGAAATCAAGAGTGGCATTTGTTAGGACTATTTAACGAATAAAATTAAGCTGTTTACTCACAAACCATTATTTAACTATATTTATTTTAAAATATTTATATATTTAATGTAAACGGCGATGTTTGAAAACAAATGAGAAACGATAGGTTCGCTTCATCTGCTTCTTTTGTTTATCACTGAAACCAGATCATACTATTTATTGCCAAAGGAACGCAATATTGTAAGAATGTTATCTAGTGGAGAAAAAATGAAACACATCAAACTGTATATTAATTAATTTCTGATGTCGTATGATGTAAATATGACAATTATATTTTTCTGGATTATTACCTGGGAAAAAATACATTTAAGAAAGTGCAAACGGTGTTCTTTTTTTTGGTGGTATAATCAATTGTACAAATGTTGACACTATATATACAATCTGGTAGCCGTATTCCTTATAGGCTCAGTCACTGCAAAATAACGGTCAGACCTGTTCAGAATATTAAAAAGGAGGAGCTTTGTTTAATATGGTAATTATAACACTGATAAATATTTCGTGAAACACGAGTCTGATTGGTTGTGAAACAGAAATCATTGAAACGTGATTGGTTATTGACTCCCATTTGAGGCATGAGTTAAATAGTCTATGAAAATAATATTAAGATTAACAAATATTGTATTTTCTTTTGTTTTAAATATTGTACAAACGTAAAATTAGTTTTCTATATCTCATTATTTTTCTTTGTTTTTTATAAACATTAGACAGGGACAATTTAATATGTCTTGCTTGTATACAATTTATTATTAGTTGTAGTCATAATTTTGACTAACATTAACTGGTTGCATTATAGATCGTAATATAATAGATATTATCTTTTTGATCAAATTTTTATTTAGTATTCAATATTAGGGTTAATTGTGATTGTTATATTCTGATGTAATATATGTTTGTCCTGGTGAGTGGAAGAGAAGGCCACATGGTCTTAACTCCACCAGGTTAAATAAAATAAATCTAAAAATATAGTTGTAATTAATGCAGTTTTTATCGTGTTTCAAATATGTATTCGGAATTTATCCATCACCCACAGTTTTTTATTTTCAATTTTAATTAATGGATTTAAATAATTATTTTTTTAATAAATGTTTTTTCGCCCATTTGTCCATTGTAAAATAAAACAAAATCAGCTAACTCAAATGATTTCAGCTATGGAAAAGAGATATCAAGGCAAATGGAATCCTAATATGCTGGCCGATTATTGTTTGACCATCAAGAGGGATGCTCCATAGGCGAAATATAGCAGAAAATCGTAATTTCTTACTTTCTAAGTGAGTTCGAATGTTCGAATATTGTGTAGTTACGAATGTAGAAAATATTAAAGTGTTTGAAATTATAAATTCCAGTCTCTCGGAGATCTTGCCTGATGGAGAAACCCCGATATCATATTTTAATTCAGCAGACAAAATACTATCAGAATCACATATTTTTTCTTTCAGAGATAAATATAAGTTTCTTTTTTGTTGTTCAGTGTAATCAGAGGGAACGGCCAGTTGGTAGAACGGGAATGAGGTGGAAGAATAATATCCATGATTTGAGGTAAATAGATTATACTGGTGATGTTTTGAAAACATTAGCTCAGGATAGGGATATTTGGAGAGCGTATATCCGCGCGGCACTAAACTTACGAGCTGAAGAGTGCCAGTCTGAAATAAATAGTGAATGTTGAAATTTTGTGTAAAGATCTTTGAAGTTTAGTCGAATAATTTCGACTGTTTTCTATCACTATCGGCATTCCCGTCAGTAATACAGTACCATATATCTCTAAAGTCACTATCAATTTAATGAAATTACTATTTTTTTTTTGTATTCACGTAGACTTTCACGGCCGGAGTTGCTATGATGATGTTGAAGAAGATTGTCGGGCTGTAGGCCTACAGCCCGAAATTCTTCTTCAAGATCATCATTATTTTTTTGTTTGCATACATTGTTAGCTTAGTACAACATGTTTAGCACGGAAGATGGGTTGCCATTTTCGTGCACGGATACGCGGGTTGTCATATGAAGACGATAGAGCTGAATTTACCCACGAATTCCATAAACCAGCCCCAACAAAGGCACGCATTCTTCTGCATATAAACAAATTTAAGCCTACCGGCAGTGTGTGTGTGATGAGACGCGTCATGAACGACCACGCGTATCATCAGAAACAGTGCAGCAGGTTCAAATTGACAGTGATAGTCCGAACACATCAACTCGACGTGTCAATAGGGAGTTGAATGTCCTCGCAACACAGTGCGTATAATTCTACGTTACACTCTACGAAAACGTCCTTATCACGTTGCTTGGTTTACAGAGTCGTATCACATAAACAGCAGGCCTTTTTTACGGTTTCAATGTTAAGGTCAACATTTCGTTTCACAGCTGAAAGTTGGAGTATGTATTTTCACCTAGATGACGGTCATGTAGAAAGACAGTACATTTTCTTGTAAGCCCATGTTTTCCCTTAACAGAGATTTAGGCGCTCTTCCCCTATAGGGAAGGATTTGAACCATACTAATTTAGTTACACTTGTTTTCGTATAGATGTCATTTGAATGGTCCGTGGTCAGCGTTCCGCCTCATACTGACATCTAGGAAACCAAGGTAGTACTACGATGGGAAAATTCGGTAAATTTTGCTTAGATGCCTTTTCGTTCAGGCTTAAGGAACTTTTACGAGCCTGAAAATCTTCCGACTCGGGACCCACGGTTTAAAGTCCCTCCCGGAGGTCTTGCTCCTTGCCTTGGAGTTTTCCATCCTAAAAAAATCCATCGATCCCGGCAGGGTTTGAACCCGCGACCCTCGGGACCAGAGGCAAGTAAATAATATGTATATAATCTATTATTTAAAAAAATGTTTGTTCGTATTTTATGCGCTGCCATACCGTTAATCCGATTGCGATTGGGCTTTTTGCAAATGTTCAGGAGTTTCCTGGGAAGGTCATAGGCTATAACAGAATTGTAATACTCAATCCCTTCACCCTTGAAATCACCGTTTGTTGTGAAAACTTAGATAAAAAGTAGCGTTTTGGACGCTTAAATGGCAAACGCTGCCTTAGTACAAAATTAATGTACACAGAATTTATTATCTCAAAAATTTTTACTGAAATTTCCACGATAGCATATGTCTATCTTTTACGGATAACTCAGAATAACCATTTTTGTCTTACACTGATGCAGAGAAGATCGGGATAAGTAGATTCCCGGGCAAGGGTAGCAAAACTGGCATGTATTCTTTTTACGGATAACTCACAATAACGAATTTTGTCTTTCAGCTCATTTATGCCAATAAGATCGGGATATATAGATTCCCGGGCAACACTGGGTAATCAGCACGAGGTATCTTTAAATAATTACGGTATAAATTTATAATTAGTTTTACTTCTACTGATTCAACTAAACGTAAAATCGCATTACTTTTCGCCTTTCAGCTGATTTATACCAAGGAGATCGGGATAAGTAGATTCTCGGGCAACGCAGGGTAATCAGCACGTGGTATAAAAATACGATATAAATTTATAAATATTTTTTCTTTTATTTATTCAACTAAACATAAAACACGTTAATTTTCATTTATTTAGGCGTAGCAGCGCACGCCGGGTGTTAGCTAGTATAACAATAAAATTGAATTTTCAGTCATTGCGTTCCTTAATTGAAGTGAATGGTAACTTTAGAGGCACCCTGTATTTTTATAACCATACATTATATAGGAGCCTTAGTTGTAAAAACTGTATCAAACTTCGTATATGAGTAAAGCCCCGCTGTATTTATTTTCTCATTGAAATAATGATAAAGCTTTGAATTTGAAACCGAGTTCAGTAAATTTACATTGCAATGTAAACTCATAATCCACTGTAACATTTACACTACCAGCAGTAATTCTGGATTCAATGTATAATCCCGATTATCAACATTCTTAGCGGATTAGTCTCGTGCTGGAGTACAAACCAGGAACACGGCTTAAACTTTTTCATTCTGATTTACAATTGGCCAACATAGTTCTGGTAATGTGTTAGCTCTGAAAATCTCTAATAGTACTATCCCTCCTCGTGTTTGCTAGTTACCTACCTCAATATTACAAGCTCTTTGTTAAACATATTGGCATTAGTTGCGGTGACGTAGGAACAGGTAGAACTTCTTTAACAGCATTAAACCGGTTTTACACAAAAATGTGTATTCTTCATTTTCACAATAATTTACTGTATGACCACATATGAGAAATTATGCTTTGTCTGTATGTATATGCATATATATATATATATATATATATATATGTGTGTGTGTGTGTGTGTGTGTGTGTGTGTGTGTGTGTGTCCACCGCTGTGGTCTCGAAGTAGCGTGCTGTCTTGTCACGCAGCGGGCCCGGGTTCGATCCCCGGTCGGGGCAGTTTTTCTGGGTGAGGTTTTTATCGGGGTTTTTCCTCATCTGTAAGACAAATGTCAGGAAAACTTTAAGGCCCAAACGGTCCCCGAAATCATATGGCCATCATTATCATGATCATCCTTATCATTATCATTATCATCATCATCATCCTTCACCGGTGTGGGAAAGGTACCACACCTACACAATTCCCTAATAAAGCTGCAAGCATAGCATGCAAATGCTATGATTTCAGTGAAGGACCTGCCTTCGGGCAGAATTACCATGGATGGATATATATATACTCCTCAGGGGTCCTCATCTAGGGGATATGTGGATGGCGACCACAAGGTGCCTAAGCTTAGCAAAATATTTCTTCCACTCACTTGTGTTTTGCACTCTTTTAACTTTAGTATCTAACCTCTCTTGGTTAACTCTTGTTTTTTCGAGTCCGAGGCTATTAGGGCATCCGAGGGAATCTTTCCTTTTTTCCATATTTTCTTCTCCAGAAAAGCCTGACCAGAGGCTATAAGATGGCAGCCCCATCACTGGTCTTGCCTTCCTTTGGCCAGAAACCAATCGAAGGGACTATTATTATGATTTCAAGTCTTATACGAGAATTTCACGGAAGGATCACTCCATATATATATATATATATATATATATATATATATATATATATATATCAATGTTATAATTATTTTTTTACATTTAGCGCTTTGATGATCTTGAAGAGGATTTTCAGGCTGTAGGCCGTGGTCGTGAGGTTTATACTTTCCCGACGTTTCTCCAGAGACATCGGGGAAGTACAAGCCTCACGACCACAGCCTACAGCCCGAAAATCTTCATCAAGATCATCATAGCAACTCCGGCCGTGAAAGTCTACGTCAATACATTTAGCGCTTTGATTGTATGTATTTATGTACGCATGTATATATATATATATATATATATATCAATGTTATAATTATTTTTGACATTTAGCAATGAAGGCAACTGCGGCAGATATGAAATTTATGATACGTACTGCAGGTTACTCAAGAATAGACCATAAAAGAAATTCTGAGATTCTCAAAGAATTATAAACAGAATCAATCATGGAATATGCACAAAAATATAGAACCAACTGGTAATATCACGTAAGAAGAATGAGCAGTACAAGAATACCACGTCAAATCTTAAATTACGAGCCACCAGGCAAGATATCTTTGGGCAGACACTTCAAACGTTGAATCGAGACCGTAACGGACCCCTAGGTCTATCATATGAAAGGAAAAAGAAGAAGGAATGAAGGCCTAATATGACATGAAAAGAAAAAAAACAAACGGCTGAACCGGGATTTGAACCCAGGATCTCTACTTGAAACGTTAGTGCGCTAGCAGTTACGCTACAGATATCTTAGCACAATTTATTGTTTGAGGTCCTGGGTAAATTGTTTGTGCTAAGATACCTGGATAGTTTAACTGGTAGCGCACTAACGCATCAAATTAGAGGTCGTGCGATCAAATCCGGGTTCAGGCGTTTATTTTTCTTTTCATGTCATATTTATATACACCATGCCTCCCGCGTGGAGACACGGATACACCCTAGCGGGAGTTTTTCTAATCACCCTTATTTACCTACATATGTCAACGAGTGACAAGTGGTCAGTGTACATTAAAAATAGAGTATAGAATAAAAAGTTATGTGCCTTTTATGCAATCTCCTTAATTATTTAAATTGTTGAAATATTGTAGGCCTTTCGTGAGTAGTCCCATTTTCAGTATAATGTTACTTACTCTCCAGCTACTGTCCTGGTATCTTCATAGCAGTAATTAACCAAGAGTTGAGAAAAGTAGATTATACAGTGAATGATTGCAAAACATTAGCTCAGAGTAGAAATGAGTTAAGAAGTCGTGTTCGTGCGAACATGAACATACGGATTTAATAGTTCTAGTGAGTTAGTTACGCAGATTCACCAGAAAATGCCACAGAAACGTTGTTGCGCACAGAGCAACTGCGGTCAATGGAGGAAGGAAACTTAATATATATATATATATATATATATATATATATATATATATATATATATTCTTAGAGGAATTTCATTTTGTATCTACTTAGTCCCGTTGGGGTCAGGATTTTTAAACTGACCCAAACCCTCTGGCGGCACTATGGCCCTGGGGTCGTCTCAGCCTCAACGGAAATGAGTACCAGACGCTTGTTCTGGGGTAGAGGTGGCCGTCACGCAGGGCTGACAACCCGGCTGACATAAAGTGCCGATTGTCCAGAAAAAGTGGGAGCCTTAACCTCCTACTACCCCAGGGGCCTCCAGGCCTGTTGTGGGATCACTTTACTTTACTTATCTACTTATTTTATTTTATCTGATGGAGTTAAGATCTAAGGTCTTCTCTTCCAATTAACCGGGGTTACATTATACACAAAAATAACAATTATAAGTCCACCGCTGTGATCTATAGGTATCCTGTCACGCAGCGGGCCCAGATTCGATCATCTGTCGGGAAACGTTTCCTGGGTGGGGTATTTTCGGTTTTTATTTTTCCCACACCAGTAAGTTAGGAAAATTTACGGTTCAGAAGGTTTCCGAACACAATGTGACCACCATCGTCACTTTCATATTCACATCATTAGATTAAGTTTACAATTAAGGGCTCTCCTGGCGCATCATTACCACCCGTCATTTCATTGGGGCAGCATAAACCCGCCTTCCAGGCACCGCAATCTCAGAAGTTGGTTACAATACGCCAATACCAAGGGAGAATACCAGAAATGTTTAAATGCCAAATCGGTGGCATTGAATAAAAAATATATCATCATCATCATCAACAACACTCACGGATTAAGCCCATGTGGCTTGTTCCGGTCTCATAGATTCTCATTCAAAATGTTGGATCCATCCTTTTTGTCGGTCTACCAACATTCCTGTCTCCTTTTCGTTTGTAATTAGGTATAATTTTTGGAGTGCGATCATCTTTTACTTTTTGAACATGTTATTTGCAGTTTTTTCTAGATTATTTTATTTTATCTAAAAGTTTTAAAATATTTAGCTCATTTCAAATTTCTTCGCTACTTCTTTTATCTAGAGATTTGCAGACAGCCATACTTCTCAGAAATCTCATTTCACCTGCTTCTATGATATTCTCTTATCTTTTAGTTAATACCCAAAATTCTCTATCATGCAATAGTAAGGGGACTGCCACTGCTTTATAAAAATTTTTGTTTTGCTTCCATTCATGTGTTTTTAAATGTTCTTTTAATTGTGGCACATATATAATTAAATTTATTAAGTTTGTTAAACAGATCTTCGTTTTTAAAATAGGAAATTTCATAACCCAGATATTTAAAATGTTTCACTTGTTCAGTGGGTTTCCCCTCCAGAATTATTTTAACTCTTACGGTATTTGATCCTTCGAAAGCTAAGATTTTCGTTTTACTTTTTGATATTTTGAAATTGTAATTCTGTATAATGTTATTTAATTGAAGGTGTGATTTCTGTAGACCATCTTCTGAGCTAGATATTAGAACTTGGTCGTCTGCAGAAAGTAAGGTATCTAAGATCTTATTTTTTATTTTGAAATGTGAGTCCTAATGTATCTGCCAATTATATATGATATCGTCAATATTAATATTAAAAAGGGAGAATGAAAGCGGACATCCCTATCTTACACCTCTATTTATTGTTGCTGTTATATTCTTATTTTTACTCCAGTTTCTATTATTTTATTTTCTACATATAGACTTTTTATTGCTCTTATTAGGTGATATAATAATTGAGTGATGCAAACTTTTGTAGAGCTTTAAGAATTTTTTGCTTCCTTTAGTAACAAGTATTTAACACAGTTTTTTGGTATTGTTGCCTTAATTAGAATGCTGTGAAGTGTGACACTATGGTTAACATATACTACATCATGACATTTAATTATAACATGTCAGGGCACAGATGTCGTCTTACTACAGCACCTAAATTATCTTTAATAAATTACTTGCTCCAGCAACAAAACCAATATCGAGATCACCGAGTTTTCCCTGCACTGCTATTTTCCTCACAACTCAAGAAAATCACTCGTATTACTGTTTACGATAGATACTAATGTAACGAAACTAAGCTTACCATAAAATTATTTTCATTAAGGTGCATAGGGCCCCTAAAGTTATTGACTCGTAGACCCCGTGCCAAATTTTTCTATTCTGGGTAGACCCCTTGCAATTGAATTGTCACTAGAGATGTAATACTTCTTCCATAATCACGATATAAATGTATGATTAATATGATCATTGTTGCAGCCTTTCACATAATTGAAGGCGCACAGATAATTTTCAAGTCTCAGAATGAAACCATTCCGTATGATCAGAGGTCGGCTACTTGGTTCACAAGTGCACAACTATTTGAGAAACACAAATCCGTTCTATTTCATTGTGTGTCGTGCAAGGGAAAATAATTTTGCGCAAATAAGTAGTGCGGTAAATGCTGTAAATAAAACAGAAATAAAAGAAAACAAATAAAATGAATTTAAATAAGACGAGAGAGAGAGAGAGAGAGAGAGAGAGAGAAAAGAGAGAGAGAGAGAGAGAGAGAGAGAGAAAAGAGAGAGAGAGAGATATGATAGCGGGATCGAACACGCCACCTCGTGCATGGGAAACAGATGTGCCCTTCACTAGGCCACAATAATACCTCGTAGAAACAGTCTGTATGAAGCGATATAATATTCCAGGACTTACGTAGCGTAGTGGTTAAGGCACTGAGCTACAAGCCGGAGGGTCGAGGGTTCAAGTCCTGTTGGGGTCAGGATTTTTAAACTGACCCAAACTCTCTGGCGGCACTATGGCTCTGGGGTCGACTCAGCCTCTAATTGAAATGAGTACCAGACGCTTGTTCTGGGGTAAAGGCGGCCGTCACGCAGGGCTGAAAACCCGGCTGACATAAAGTGCCGTTTGTCTAGAAAAATTGGGAGCCTTTAACCTCCTACTACCCCAAGGACCTCCGGGCCTGTTGTGGGATCACTATACTATACTTACTTGTATATTGAAATTAGATATTAACTTGATTTAGTTTAAATTAATCAGACGCGTTTTTCATTAGTTGTGGAAATAAACAATCGTGTAACACCTTGTTTTTTGTAAACGAAGTAATGATATGTTACAATCCTTATTCACTTCCTATATATAACCTGTTCCATTAACTATTTTATTTCCCTATATATACAAATTTATTTATCGAAGCCTGGGTAATGTTTAGGCATTATGAAAATGAACTGCGTTTTAAAAGAATCACGACCAGGTCGAATTTGGGCGTGTGTCGTCGCAAGAGAGAATCTTACTGCTTCACAGAAACGAACGATACGAATGCTGCATGGAGAAATATTTACGCCGCACGATTTGAGCTCGAGTAATACAGCACATGCAACAATTTACTGGTGTGAATCGCTCTTCAAATCTTTAACTTTCCATCATCAAGAGTTGCGCCAGGCCATCAACTTTTTCAAAGGCGGTACGTGAAGTCAGAGGTAAGGAGGTTAGAATAGTATTTCGTATCGTTTGGTTACAGTAACAGTTTAGAATAACCACTTTACATTAGTTACATTAGTTATATTTCACTCCAAATGCTCAGTGCGCAACTTTTGTATTCCACCGAAGTATACTTTGTAAGTGTGAATCCTGCTATTGTTTACACGTGACCGCTGTTCAGAGTGACGTCTGCTGTATGGTTGAAGCCTAGTCAACGTCGTGCCATTGAAAGGAGAGGTTTTATCTCTTAGTTAATAAAGGTTCATCAACATCAAATGAGTTTTTAACACCTGACACAGTGCTACTCACTTTGATATGGACCCTTTGCAGGTCAGAGTCGTCACCTGAGGTTTATATAGACCACTTTTAATTTAACAGATTTGTTTTAAGTATACATTTATTCTCAATAGTTTTGCCCATTTATGGATTCTGTAGCTAATCTCCATTCCTGTTTATTATTACACGTCCAAGGCTCTTTCTTCCATTTTCTGATTACTCCGTGTAGCCATGCCAGTTGTTTTTTACCCTCTTCCTTCTTCCTGTCGGATTTCATTCACCAATTTTCCGTCATCCTTTTCATATGTCCAAAACATCTTAATTCTGTTGTTTTAATAGTTTCTACTAAAGATCCTTGCACTTTCATGTTTTCTTTTACAGCATCGTTGCTAATTTTCTCTCTTCAAAATCTTTGAAGATAATCGAGACTAGTTAATTTCTCTTTAATGTAATTTGTTTTATATTTTTAACAGTTACTTTGTAAATGAAACCAGATCGAATGAATCAACCAGATTCCTAGTTAATCAACCTGGTGATGGATAAGACATGCGGCACGACTGGGGATTGAAAGAGGGACAAGAAAACTCCTTGCGGGAAATCCAGAAGGAAGCTCCCAGTAGGTAGACGAATAAATATTCTTCTTCTTCTCAATCATAATTCGTACGATTTTCATCCTGTTTCTTTCCAAAATCACTCCTCGGAGGAAGATGTATTGGATGTGCATTCACTGTCTATCCATCTCTTGGCTGGTCTTCCACTTGTTCTTATCCCGTACATTGGTCTATCTTCTTTAGCTCTTTTTGCAAGTCGGTTGTCTTCCATTCTTTCTATATGACCTTTCCAATATTTGTGTCTATATATAATAAATTTGGTTGTTATGTCTTGTATATGACATTTGTCCGTAATTTCTGTGTTGTGTATCTTATCAAATAATGAAATAAACGTGAGAAAAATGATACTAATATTGATTAAAGGAAAAGAGATTATACAGCGGATAATTGTAAAATACTAGCTGTGAAGATAGGTATGTGTGGAGAGTTTAGTCCGTGTGCCTATGGACTTCTGTTTTGACAGTGCCAGTGAGTTATTTTAAATTATTCTAACGTCCGGCAGCCTACGATTTTCTGTGGTTGCAGTTCCAATTGCATGATGTGGACATAGTAAATGATGTGCAGTGATAGTATATCCTATGTTTCGGTATATTAATTTATTTTCTATATCTATATACATGGAAATATTATGTATGAGTGTAGATATGTATAGCAGACATGGACCTACATACATTTATTGTTTTTATACCGCTTTTATGTATGAGTGTACGTGTGTGGCCATGTATGTAATTGCTTATATCTTCGTATGCTTTTTTTTAATTCATGGAACAGAATATGCACATACGGCCAAACAGACCCGTCAGAAATGTAAATGATAATGCATTTGCTTTCTTTTGAAAAAAAAACGTCAAAAATTCCATTACTTAAATTAAGCAAGATATTATTGTGTGGTCGATTTATCAAATTGGACAAGACAGACTATTTTAACATTTTACAAAGTATTGGCAGTTCCATCTCTTATCTATGGATGTGAAACCTGGACATTAACAAAGGGAGATAGTAAACAAATAGAGGCTGCAGAAATGAGAATATTGAGAGCAATAGCAGGATACCAAAGGACCGATAAAAAGAAAAACGAAGATATAAGAACAGAACTTAATATATTTAATCTCTGTGAAAGAATAAAATACTATCAAAATGCTTATCTTCAGCACATATAAGAATAATGAACAGCGCATTCCAATAAGAATGTATAATTATAAACCAAAAGGGAGAAGATTGTTGGGAAGACCATTGAAGAGATGGAAGGACCAATTCGACCTATAATGAGATCGGAACAGACTATTGGGCTTAATTCTTGTTGTTGTTGTTGATGATGATGACAAGACAGACTACTTTTTTAAATTACCTTCTCAAATGATGGATTTTGGGTTGTTTATTGCTGAAAAAAAACATGTAGAAATTCTTCTTTCTGTAATTTATCCTTGACACAATTTTTTTTCAACATAAAAATGAAGCACAGTTGTTATTTTTTGGTGTTTTGTAGCAATTGTGCGTCGGTTGGGAGTATTAACAACTTTGCTGTCAGTAGTGGTGTTTCTTTTCGAATGAAGCCAATCGTGGTCCAGCGGCCATTAATCATGAGTAGAGGTTTTTCTCTTGCTATCCACGGAGAGCGGAATGAGTTTTTTTTTCTGACAGGTCAAATATAAACCACACATATCGCGTGTTCTTATTGAACCTAGATTCACACAATCATCGCTAAATCCAACACTTTACTTTGTGAACTTAAAAAAATCCGATATGCAGGAACTGCGTAAACTACCCGAACTCCTCAGCAAGTCGAATTTGTGGTCCCATTTTGCTTCTCTATGGGATATATATATATATATATATATATTGGATAAACGCAATTTTAGATGTAGTTAAATTGACTATTTAACTCATGGCCCAAATGGGAGTCAAAGACCAATCACATTTCAATGATTTTTTATTTACAATCAATCACAGCCGTGTTTTGCCTAAAATTTACCAACTAACGTTTATCATAATAAAGAAAGCACCTCCTTTTTAACATTCTAAATAGGTCATAGCATTATTTTGCAGTGACTGACTCTCTAAGAAATACGGCCACCAGATTGTATATATAGTGCATGAATGTCAATTGTAGGAATTGATTATACCACCAAAAAAAGGAACCACTGTTTGCACTTTCTTAAATTATTTTCCCAGGTAATAACATTCCAGAAAAATATAATTGTCACATTTACATCATAGGACATCAGAAATGAATTAATATACAGTTTGATGTGTTTAATGTTTTCTCCACTAGAGTGCATTCTTACAATATTGCGTTCCTTTGGCAATAAATAATAATGATCTGGTTGTAGTGATGAACAAAAGAAGCAAATGAAGCATACCAATCGTTTCTGATTTGTTTTCAAACATCACCGTTTACATTAAATATATACATATTTTAAAATAACTGTATTTAAATAATGATTTGTGAGTAAACAGCTTAATTTTATTCGTTAAATAGTCCTAACAAATGCCACTCTTGATTTCCAAATTCTCTATTTGTAAATCACTCGTGGCATTACTTATGACTATTTAACCCATACTCCAAATAGTAATCATTGACTAATCACGTTTCAATGAATTTTGTTTCAACCAATGACAGTCGTGTGTCACCTCGATCTTTATCGGTTTCTCTGTGATGATAACGGATGTTCCTTCTTTTAATAATCTGAATAGGTTAGAGCATTATTTTTCTCCAACAAATACATTGAACATAGCAAATAATGAACCGATTCCTTAATTTTACTGAGTTGTTTACTAAACAAAAATTAATAACCTATGATGTTGATTATAATATACAGTTTGATGCGCTTCATTATTTCTCCACTAGGGTTATTCTTACAATATTATATCCTATTTGGCAATAAACAATATGATCAAGTTGCATTGAATGTACAACCTCACGTTTCTGATTTTTAAACATTGCCGTTTACATTAAATACATAGGCCTAAATATTTTAAAATACCGGTAACTATATTTAAATAGTGATTTTTTAGTAAACATCTTAATTGTATTTGTTAAATAGTCCTACCAAATGTCACTCTTGATTTCCAAATCCTGTAGTCAAATTCACGAGTTACTTGGTGACTCGTGAATTTATCGATGATTTGGAAATCGGTCGTGACATTATTTGTGATAATTAAATCGTTATCCCAGTCAAAGTTATATTTATTCGGGAATTCGTCGATGTTTCGACCTCCTTATATGGGATCATTCTCAAGACCGCAAAAATTATATAAGCAAATAGTAATGTTACTATATAATTTTCACAATATACCTAATTTAAGATAAAACCAAAACAAAAACAAGAAGTTACCTCAGTTTCAATTATCAGCCATATTGGAAATCGATACGTCAAATGTAATTAATATTTATTTTAAAACCATGTTTGATATATAGTAAAAATTTACAATTATGAACTAAATTTTTACTATATACCAAACATAGTGTTAAATGATTGATTTATTACATTTATAACTAAAAAATCAAAATCATTTATTGCTAAAAACTATTAAAGTACAGTTAATGAAAAATATTAAAATTTAATCCAGCCACCCCTGAATGAGACCAAACTCTTGTATTCAGCGGAGAATTCTTGTATATATTAAATTTACATTACAATACAATGACAGGACCGTTAACAATAGTATATTACGATGCGAGGTTGGAAAGTGGTTTCTTCAGACTGAAGGAAAACGTTTAAAAACCGAGCGACAGCGAGGTTTTTAATTTCCGAGATTCTGTAAAACATTTCACAAACGTGCGTTGTACATTATTTTTTGCGCGATGGTGTTTTCAAAATAATAAATAATAGTAAAATAATAACATCTTTGTTGGAAATATTTGCGTTCGTTATAAACAAATGAATAGCGTTAACAGTGTGGGCAATGTTTATTAGTTGAAACAACAGGAGGCCTTGAGAACAATCATTCATAACATGGCCGCAAATTCGTATTTATTGTCTTATATTGTTTGAAATAAAGTTCAGTTCATTTGAAATGCAGTGACTTGTTTCGCATAATGTTATTAACACTACCTTTTGGATATTTTCTGTATACACATTGTACGTAGTGTACTTAGAGGGCAGTAGTTTTACTTGCCACACGTGGGTGTAAACGTAATATTACAATATAGTTATTTAGGTTGGCAACCCCGAAATGTAGGAAGTTGAATTTTCAATAATGGTCGCCATTGCGGGTAAGTACGACAAAACGCACCATCGCTCAAAAAGGTAATTTAAATCTGTGTGAGGCAGGAACTGCATATTGCCTACAAGGGCGAATGTTTCAATAAATCGAGTGTAAGGTTCAATTTCTTCTGATTTAGTCAGTTCAATAATTATTTGTAAAGGTAAAGTGATCCCACAACAGGCCTCAGGAGGCCCTTGGGGTAGTAGGAGGTTAAGGCTCCCACTTTTTCTAGACAATCGGCACTTTATGTCAGCCGGGTTGTCAGCCCTGCGTGACGGCCGCCTTTACCCCAGAACAAGCGTCTGGTACTCATTTCAGTTAGAGGCTGAGTCGACTCCAGGGCCATAGTGCCGCCAGAGGGTTTGGGTCAGTTTAAAAATCCTGACCCCAACGGGACTTGAACCCTCGACCCTCCGGCTTGTAGCTCAGTGCCTTAACCACTACGCTATGGCGTGCCCCCAATAATTATTTGTTTAACTTAATTTAACCTTTCCTTTCATAGGTATTTTATGTACTCCACGCTTACCGGGTCTTACAGTGGCACATGTTGGGAGACGATTTAAACTCTTGATCACACACTTACTTTCATGCCACGCAAGGGCATGGAGATGCTCCCCGGATGAGTGATCAGCTCAATACTAGGGCCACCTACGAGACAACGTGAATGTTTAAGACAAGACTCACCATACACTCATACTAAACAAGGTTGATATGATAGTAATGATTATGATGGTCATTTGACGTTTGGGGACAGCTTGAGTCTGAAAGCTTCCATCTTATAGGCGAAGAAAACCCCAGTAATAAATATTTACCCAGGAAACCTGTCCCGACTGGGCAGCCAACCCGGGCTCGCTGCCTAAGCAACGATTTTACCTGGAGATTGCATTGGTGAACTAATGTCATTCATTCATTCATTCATTCGTGAACAGGATTACAATGTACTATTTCCCTTCCAATGTTCTACATCCTTATGAGTTTCCCCCAAATTCCCATTCCTGTTCTTGTAATGTTTTCGTATTTGTCGCTTTCTTTATGTCTTGCATCCAGGCGTTTTCTGGCCTACTTCTTCATGTCCTTACTGCTGGAATTCAATCTAAAACGCGTCACCCTCTTTGGGGTACGTTGGATCCATCATTTCTCAGTGTGAGTATTTTTTCATCCTTTCTTATCTCTTCATCTCTTCTTGAGAGATAATAGGTTTGGATATTTTAAAATTTATCTTTGAATCTTATGTTTTCATCTTGAATAATTAATTTATTTGTTCGATCGATTAGTGAGTTTTCTGTAATATTTAATTTTATTAGGTCTTTTTCAATTTCTTTAAACCAGTTGGGTTTTGTTTTACGGTTACGCGAAAAATAAACGATTTGTTTTGTTAATCTGTTAGATTTCATTCTAAGAAGAATTGTCTGTATTTTACAATTTTTTTAAAAATACTTTAAATTATATTAAGTACGCGAAACTTTGTATTTTTTTAGGAATTAAACCCAATAGGTACAACTGGACACGACACATACCCAGTCCCAAGGTAGAGATTTTTAAAAATCCCATACCCCGCCGGGAATCGAACCCGGTTCGCCGGAGTGGAAGGTAGGGACTCTGCCGACTACGCCACAGCGATGTATTTTATTATTATTCGCTCTGTGCATTTTGAACCACGCTCTGCTAAACTAATTTGTGCAGTCTGATTATTACATAACCACGTTCTACTGCCATTTTGCACTCACGCAGGGTTATATTGTTGATCACTATTTTGAGTGGAAAGCATAGATTGTTCAAATTTGTACATCTTTGCCCGGGCCCATAGAGGCAAAGATGAATTCAACTTTCTTTACTAAATTCTCCCAATATGTAATGTTTACTGACTTATAAAATACAAACGTGGGAGCTTCGGGATAAAGGAACTAACACACGCTTGAGCAAGCTTTTGGAATTTGACTTTGATATCTGAGTTATGCTAACTACTGAATGAATAGGCATAGAGTAAGTAAAAAGCACAACTAAAGCTTTTAATGCGAGCCAAAATATAGTCAGATATAATATAAAGATAAATAAATAAATATTCAATTTACAAAGAAAAGAAATCATAGTAGATCATCTATACAAAAAGAAAATATGATATGAATCAACATACATACATACATACATTATCACTCACTGTAGTCCAGCCTCGGGTTGGGGGAAATACTGTCATAGCGTCCCCACCCTGGCTTACTGGACTAAACAAACAGAACCAGCTCTCCTGAGCTGCTCTGACCAGACTCCAATGGTGACTAAGTAGATGATGATTCGATGTTACAAAACACAGCTATTTATGAGAGTTCACCGGGAGAGGGGGGGGGGGGAATGCGCGATAGCACAGGGTGCGCACTAGGAAAGGAAGGGATAGATAGGAAAACATTTGGCACTGTTCATAAAGATGACACTCGAGATGGAGACGCGATGACGTATAGTTTGCGCAGTAAGACGTAATTCCTGTACCGAAATGTCCATTTCGGTACAGCTGGTTGAGTGGAAGAGAATACCTAATGCTATTCACTCTATCTGCTTAAATAAATCATTATTATTATTATTATTATTATTATTATTATTATTATTATTATTATATTATAATAAAAAATCAAGAATATGATGCAGACTATATGTTAAGAAAACTGATTGAACAGTACGATAAATGGAGTTAAAATTTAATTTTCAAGACTTTTTATAAGGATTATATTGAGAACAATATATATATATATTTATTTATTTATTTATTTATTTATTTATTTATTTATTTATGCATAATAAAAAAACATTAAAGGCTGCAATTAATGTGACTATTATTCCCATTATTAAACATTCTATCAAAATTATATTAAACATTCGGTAAACGAAGGAAGATCAGTTGAAAACAATCCTAAATGAAATATTACGGAACAAAAATAGTTTTTATTTATATACAGGTTTTCAATTTTTACACAACGTTTGTACCTAAAGTTTTATTTTCCTTCTCCACTCGTCCCTATCCATCCACTCCGTGTCCTCCAGTTCTCTTGTTCTGATTCCAATTCTTATTTCTTTCATCCACGAATTTCGAGGTCTTCCTTTATTTCTTATTTCATGTGGACACCATTCCAATGTTTTTCTGGGTAACCTTTCTTCTTGGATTCGTCGTACGTGCCCATTCCGGTTTAGTTGCTGATATCTTAAATGATTCACTATTGAAAGTTGTTCTCGTATTACTTGATTGATATCTTATTTTTTTCCAATTATGAACATGTCCTCAAATCCAATTCCTTAGACATAAGTTTTTCTTCTAAGTTTCTTTGAATTTCCATTATTTAAGTATGTACACCAAAAACTGGCGACATAGGAGAGTACACCAACCCGTTCTATTAACTGAATTTCAAGTGTATAGAGCTCAAATAGATTTCAAATTGATAGCACGTTCCGACAGTATCAATAAAATTTAACAATGGATGTTGTCAGTTTTCTTCGTTCTAATTGAGTTGTTTGGGGAACTCTGGTAAAGGAAACACAATTTTTCCTCTTGTGTCAAAGTCGTAAAATGAATATAATTTGTACGACTCGCTTTTAATGCCAAAACCACGTTTTTAAAGTCTCTTTTTATTCACATGAAGTGTTAAAATTTTAAAACCTTGCCATCAACTCGAAATTCTGGTACCACCTCTTGGCACACCAACAGCTAATGTTTACGATCCCTGCACAATTTTTACGAGCTCTGCTGTACATATAAACTACCCTCCAAGGCGCAGTTCACTCACTCCACAGCCTTATAGACTTCATGTTCTGTTTTAGTTAATTAAGCGGTATGGTTTTTGCCATAATGAAAATCAACTCCTGCAGATATTACAGTTGACTTGTGATAACATGGGAGATCTATCCTCTTTAAACTGAGGTTATAACCTCTTCCGAACTACCTCTCTCAAATAATTATACCATTACAATTAGAATTGAATCACATTCTTCGAAAAAAAAAAGTATAATCCTCAGCTGGAATAATTATCTAATATATAAAAATGAATGTTTGTTGATTTGTTTGTATGTGCGGACATACCGATTGTGATGGTGCTTTTTGCAAAATGTTCAGGAGACTCCCGGGATGAACATAGGCTATAAGAGAGTTGTGATACTTAACTCTTACACCCTTAAAAATCGCCCTTTTTAGTTGAAAACGTGAAAAAAAGGTAGCTCTTTGGACGCTTAAATGGCTTACGCTACCTAAACCATGACAAATACACAACATTAATGTACACAGAATTGAATATCTTTAAAAGCTCTATAAAAAGTCCGCAACAGCATATGTTTATCTCTTACAGGTAACTCACAATAACCATTCTTGTCTTTCATTGATGACAAAAAGATCGAGACAAGTACGTATAGATTCCTGTGCAAGCATAGTAGCACATGGGGGGTATTCTTTTACGGATAACTCACAATAACGAATTTTGTGTTTTAGTTCATTTATGCCAACAAGAAGATCGAGATAAGTAGATTTCCGGGCAACACCAGGTAATCAGTACGGGGAATCTTAAAATAATTACGATATACATTTATACATATTTTTATTATACTTATTCAACTAATCATGAAGTAGGCCTATATTGATTTTCGTCTATCAGCTCATGTATGCCAAGAAGATCGGGATGAGTAGATTTGCGGGCAACGCCGAGTAATCGGCACTGGGTATCTAAAGAATATACATTTATAATTATTTTTTCTTTTACTTATTCAACTAAACCTAAAAGCAAGCAGTTTCTATGCTTACATTTAATTCCTGATTCCACACGTCCTGCCTATCGAAGTCTACGAGATTTAACTGTTCTTATTTATTAACTCTGGTTTCCCATAATAAACATATGCTCATTTTTATGCAGTCTTCTCCATTTACCTTTCTCTGTTCGTTTCTCTTTGGTCCAATATGTTCGAACGAACTATATTCTCAAAGACAGGTATTTTTATTTGCTGCCTTAAAGTAATAGCCCACGTTTCGTAACCATGTAACTCAAATAATATCCATTTTATATATTTTTAGTTTAACATTATAACAGTTTTGAAGTTGAGATCACAAACGTTCCTGTAATGCATAATAGCATCAGTTTCTTCAATGGAGCATGCATGTTACATTTTTTCATCTCCTTCTTCTTCTTCGTCACTGTTTAGGCTTATTTACTAGCCCCTGTTCCGGCTCCAAATTGCTGCTCTTTCCGTCTTTTCTTTGGTCTTCCCAAACTTCTTCTTCGTCGTGGCGAATAGTTGTATGCTGCTTTTGGTAAACTATTCTCAGTCATCCTTGCTACGTTTCGTTCCAGTTTGTTCTGTATTTCATTATTATTGTGTTTAATTCCCCTACTTTTAATTGTTGTCTTATTTCAGTGTTATGTTTTTTTTGTCTGTTCTTTGATATCCTGCTATTGGTCTGAGGAATTTCATTTCAGCAGCTTGTATTCTGGCAGATTGTTGTGTTGTCACCGTCCATGTTTTGGATCCATAAGTAATAATAGGAACTGCCGTTGTCTTTTATAATTTCATTATAAAGTCTTTCCTGGCTTTATTGTTCGAAATTCTTTTTAGTGCTCCTGTTATGTAATTATATTTATTTAGTTTATTTATATCTGTTTCCGCTGTGTATGATATTTCGCAACCTAGGAAGTTATATCTTACCACTTGTTCTGTTGGTTTATTTTCTAATAATATCTTTGTCCGAACTGGATGAGCGCCCTTGAAAGCAACTGTTTTTTATTTTTCTGATGGTAATTCCATGTTGTATTTCTTTGATATTTCATTTAATTTATATAGCATTCTTTGTAATTCGTTCATCTCATTCCTGTTTGTAATTATTGCCCCTTGGTATTTGATTTCACTTAGGCTAATTAAAAATTTCCCTCAATTGTCGTAACTGCAAATGTCTGTAACAGAATGTATTTCTACGTGTTACATGTACTTAGTATTGTTGATATTTACTTCCAATCCAATTTTCAACATAGTAGTCTGCTTAATAAATATATTACACTGAAATTTAACAGGTCGACCACTTAAACGTATGAACGAAAGTAAAACCAAACAAAAACCTGTATATGGCTGATTGTATAAGAGAATAATAGGTACTGTTGTTAGATTACGCAGGACTTGCTACTGTGAATACGCGCTTTGTAAGACCTGCAATACACACATAATAAAGGTATCTGTGTTTGCAGCCAAATAATCAGCCGTAATTGCAAAATTCGTTACCATAATGATGTAATCAACCCACTGGCTTCAAGGGATTTCTATTGAATACAAACCTCATTACTTCACTGTAACACTAGTTCTCTATCAAAACCTAGTTTAACTTTGGATTGATAAGCTTTTTGCGAATTTCGAATTTTTAGGCTGTATTAGCATGCAAGTAGCGTTAAATTTGTATCATGTGTTTTTTTAAGGTAGATTAGGATTTTTACAAAGTCATTATTCAATCTTAGTCGGCCGCGGTGGACTAGTGGTTATGCTCCTTGCCTCTGGTCCCGAGGGTCGCGGGTTTTTAGGACGGAAAAATCCAAGGAGCAAGTCCTCCGGGAGGGACTTTAAGCCGCGGGTCCCGAATCTGAAGATTTTCAGGCTCGTAAAAAATACTTAAGCCTGAATGGAAAGGCCTCTAAGCAAAATTTACCGAATTTTCCCGTCCTAGTACTACCTTGGTTCCTAGATGTCAGTATGAGGCGGAACGCTGACCACGTACCACTCAAAATGACATCTATACGAAAACGAGTGTAACTAAATTAATATGGTTCAAA
This sequence comes from Diploptera punctata, assembly GCA_030220185.1. Classification (NCBI taxonomy): domain Eukaryota; kingdom Metazoa; phylum Arthropoda; class Insecta; order Blattodea; family Blaberidae; genus Diploptera; species Diploptera punctata. The sequence goes on along the minus strand of JASPKZ010008381.1, from coordinate 458,391 downwards.
TTCTTCCTTGTAGGGGGAGAGCGCCTAAATCTCTGTAAAGGGAAAACATGGGCTTACAATACAATTATTTAATCTTATTTGATGATGATCAACTGGTTTTAGCGCAAGACAAATTTGATGTGGATCTCTTGATAAAAAAAGGTTGAAAAACTCATATGAATCATGGGGTCTCACAATAAATTAACAAAAAAAAATTGGCAATAAATAACAATGAAAAATAATTGGAAGAAGGAATTCAAATAAAGCAAGTGAAAGAAATTAAATATTTGGGAATAATTATAGATAACATTGGAGGTAATGCAAAGAAAAATAAAGCAAAGAATTGAATTGCGTAGGAAAAAAATCATTGTAAAATTGTATATGGTGGGATAAGCATATTTGGGAAGACACCAAAACAAGTATTGGTTAAACATGGGTGGAATCAGTTGCAACATATGGAAGTGAGGTATGGAAAATCAATAAATACTACAAGGATAGACTAATAGTTCTATAAATGGATTATTTCACAGAAGTGCGTGAAAGTAAAACATGGAACATATTAGAAATAAGGAAATTAGATACATAAAGGAAACAGAAGGAAGCGTAATTGAAAGAATTGAAGAGAAGGAATTAAAATTATTAGGACATATTTTAAGAATGGAAGATGAGTGATGGCCGAAACATATGTGCCAGCAGTCGCGGTTATACATGGAATATAAGTAAATATTTTTAGTTAGTAGTTAATCTTTTAGTTGGAGATTTAAAAGGTAAGTTTTTAGGTGAAATTTAAATTTTAATTTATTTCTAATTATTTTTGATGAGGCTATGAAATCTAATTAATAAACTAGGATTAGATACCCTATTATTTATGAATTAAAAAAATTATGCTGGAGTAGTAATAGTTATGGACTTGAAACTTAAAGACTATATCAATGGCAAATGGCCCGAAAAAAGGGAGACCAAAGTTAACATGGAAGGAAAGCATGGCGATAGCAATGCAAGCAAGAGGGTTTAGTCATTGAAGATGCCCAAGATCGTAGGCTTTTGGAAGACTGGCACGGGAAGACGGCAGCAGCTGTAAAAAAAACCGAAGATAGATTATTTAGTCTTGCTGTTGTAACGTTTTGACGGTTTTCAAACTAATGGTTGTTGATTTGGGTTTATTTAGTATAGTACGAAATCAGTTATAACCTCACAAAAAAGATCCTGGATATTGAACTGGATACTATTTTTTTTCGCTATCGAACTTGGTAGTTGGTATAACTAGCTCACAAATATTATGGAACCCATTATGTAAACTCTCCATATATCCCTGTCGAGTGCGTGAAAGAAGAACAATGCTGGAACTCATAAAGAAGAGGAAAATAAATTCGATTGGCCACTGGCTGTGAAGAAACTGCCTGCTGACGATTACCATGGAAGTAATGGTCAACGTAAGAAAGGTTGGAGGCCGAAAAGGATATCAGACGATAGACAATATTAAAATTAATGGTTTGTATGCGGATACAAAAAGGAAGGCTGAGTTGAGGAAAGAGTGGAGAATGCTGAGTTTACAAATCTTGAGCATATCACAATATTTGTATATATCCTTATCTTGTCCACCGCTGTGGTCTCGAGGTAGCGTGCTGCCTTGTCACGCAGCGGGCCCGGGTTCGATCCCCGGTCGTGGCAGTTTTCTGGATGAGATTTTTATCGGGGTTTTTCCTCACCTGTAAGACGAACATGAGGAAAACGTAAGGCCCAAACTGTCCCCGAAATCATATGGCCATCATCATCCTTATCATTATCATCATCGTCATCATCCTTCACCGGTGTGGAAAGCAACGGGAAGCTACCACACCTACAATTCCCTAATAAAGCTGCAAGCATAACATGAAAATCCTATGATTGCTGTGAAGGACCCGTCTTCGGGCAGAATTACTATGGATGGTCAAATATTCGGGGAAGCATTTTAAACCGTGAACCCGCGTCCGAAAATGATCATAGGTTTACAGTGTGGTAGCCCACTTTCCTATGACCAGTGTTCTACACTCTTTCTAGTTTTCCTCCAATCCCCCCTCCCAATCTTCCACAGCCCATGTCCTACATTGCTCCTTTTATTAATTTTCTATATGTCCTCTAGCCAGGCTTTTTATGGAGTATCTTTTCGTCTCTTTCCTGATGACATCCAATAAAAAAACATTTATTGGTAATCGTTCATCACCCATTCGTTTTACATGTCCGTACCATTCCAGTTGTCTGTTTTTACAAATTATATAATTGGTTTTTATTTCTTCATATGTTGACCACTTAATTTCTTATTCTGTCCTCTTTATAATATCTGGCCAAACGTGCAAAGAAATTCACTTATAGTGCTAATAATTTTGACTGAAAATTTAGATTCTATGTTTCCCGACCAATATGTAGCCAGACGTTGGACTGTAGACTCATATTGTTTTTTTCTTTAAAATATTATTTTTGTATAGTATTCCTTCGTTTTACTCCATGGTTATAGTTATTTTTTTATAAGGAAGGAAAGATCACGACAACTCGTTTCAACACTGAGAAAGATAAAGCCAATTACGACTAAGGAGGGTGGAGGTTTAGAGGACATTGGCTGCAGGGCGGAACATTTCAGGATATCAGCACTTGTAGTTTTATTTATAGGCCCTAATAAATTGCATGTCATCCACTTTTTTAATCAATGCCACCAGATTGTCATTGCGATATATCTGGTATTCTCTCTTGGCATGGCGCACTTGTAACTCAGTTCTGAGGTTGAGGTGCCTGGAAAGCGGGGTTACGTTGTCACGATGATATGAGAGATGATGATGATGATGATGATGATGATTATAATGATGTGCCAGTATAACTAATCCATGAAGCAAATATGATAATGATGATGACCGGATGATATTCGGGGAAAGTTTGAACCTTAAAGTTTCCTGAGATTTGTATTACAAGTGAGGAAACCCCCCATAAAAAAACCTCACCCAAGAAACTTGTTACGGCCAGGGATCGAACCCGTGCCCGCTTCATAACAAGACAGTACACTACCTCGAAGCCACAGCAATCAGCGGTGGACAGTTCAAATATTTCTTGTCCTTACACATTCATAGTGTGTATCTTTCGACATTTCTGGTGTTCTCTCCTGACATGGCTACTTGTAACCCACTTCTGAGATTGGGGCGCCTGGAAGGCGGGGTTACGTTGCCCCGATGATATGATGGGTGATGATGATGATGATGATGATGATAGTGGTGCGCCAGGAGAGTCCCTAATCCTAAGCTTAATCTAAGATGAATATGAATGATGGTGATTGCGATGGCCATATGATTTTGGGGACCGTTTGGGCCTTAAAGTTTTCCTGACATTTGTCTTAAAGGTGAGGAAAAACCTCGATAAAAACCAAACCTCACCCAGAAAAACTTTCCCGACCGGGGATCGAACCCGGGCCCGCTGCGTGGCAAGGCAGCACGCTACCACTCGAGACCACAGCGGTGGAGTCATGGTGTATGGTATAACTGTCACAGGATTGATGATCGGGGCAAGAGGTATTATACTATGATTATTAGCCAAATTTTGGAATTCCTTAGATTTGGAGAGGGTTTATCTTTCTAAAATTGCCATCGCTGCCGTTAGAGGATCCATTTCAATTTTAAGAAACCATATTTACAAAATTTCTACTTTATAGTATATATACTTAAATTAAGCCTTCAATTTGAATTTTTTTAAATATATTTACAAAATGTATTTCATTAATTAAAAAATTAACCCTAGTACTGTACACGTCTGAAATTGTCACGCGAAACGTACACCAGGGTCATACAGACCCACAATTATTTCCTGGATAAATAAGCACAATTTAGCATACATTATAAAATAACTGTATTTTGATACATTATAACATCTTACTAGTACTCAATGGTATCCTTTTTCATTCAATTTTAGTATCAATGTATCGCGAAATTGTGATAAAAAATGAAATGGGAAAAAATTAAAGTAATAGAACTTGATTGTGTTCCATGTCTAAATAATTTTACTTTGAATTCAATTAAGACCATTATAATGATGAATACACAATATTACACAAATATTTTGAAAAGTCCTCAATTCATTTATTATTTATTTGCACACTCTTGGCACCACTTAGCACTGATGTTGACTGTATGATGTCTTACTATTATTTATGTATGTATCCTACACATCTCTGATAGGAGCCAGTTTATCAAATTCCCGCCTTTTTGTCCTTGTGACTTTATCATCAAATCTTAAGCAGACTGTGAGAAACTGGAAACGCTTTAGACTCATTGTTGCACGAAATAATGCAATCCCAAAATCATCAGACCACAGTCCAAAGCTTCTGGAGAGGCATCATCTTCAGAGTCATTTTCTTCAGGAAAGTCACTTAATTCACTTTCATGATTAAGCTCATCTAACAATGCTGCCTGTATATCGTTTTCTGTTAATAATACATCATTTCTACGCGCCATTTTTCACAAAAATCGAGTTCACTGTCAGGAATAGAAAAGTTACACAAACTGTACACCAGGATCACAGTGACCCTTAATAAGGTATACCTAAAAAAATAATTAACTATTAATGACCAACGAAGTTATACATCCGTCCTCTAGTAGGTCTCACTGAATACTGAATTTACATCGGTAGCAGAGGTATGTGAACGCCATGTAGTCCTTGTGCAGGAGGAAATAAAAATCTGCAGGGTCAGAGTGACCCTGGTGTACAGTTGTAGGGTTAATTGTCTGTATCACTCTGTCCTTGAGGCAATCCTCTAATGAGGAAAGTTGTATATAATAATAAAATATATACATGTTTATTCATTTAATACATTTTTCTTAGGTTTTCCGCGTCATGTATTCAAGATCGGCCTCTGGACACTGGTTCCGACGTTTCGGCATGATCCCACATTCCATTATCAAGGAATATGAGCTTCGAGTAACTGGTTTAGGTCTTACATATTTAACACATTAAATTATCACTGTGTTTATATCAGTGTGTTTAATTATATAAGACCTAAGCCATAATCCTTGATAATAGCATGTGGGATCATGCACAAACGTCCGAATCAGTGGCCAGAGGCCGATCTCGAATCCATGACGCGCAAAACCCAAGAAAACTTTATCAATCATACTTATATCAGCGAAACTCTACATAATAACATAATTATAAAATTTTTTAAGTATCGATATTATAAACTTAAACGTATATTATTTGAATCTGCTATGCAATTTGTTGTGAAACGTCCTATATCATAAACATCGGCTTAGAAGGGGGGATATTGTACGGTTTTCAAACAGTGGCTGCATCTTTCCTTCCTTAAAAAAATAAACTATGACGTAAATTTGCTTAAAAGTTTTATTAACTTTAACGCCTATGTAATCTGACTCATTGCACCCTTTAATTGTGTCTTTTACATCTTGCAAATCTAAGTCCATTGTGTTTTCACTGCATCCCATATAGAATAAAGTAAATATAAATGAATATTTATTTTCATGGTTGTTGAAATATCTTAATGAATTGGTAATGTAATGATTTGCATTTATATTTGCATGTATGATGTACCTCTGTGAAAAAGAACACAGTCAAATGTTCAACAGGACTGTGTAATTAGTTTTCGTTTGAGAGGATTGAAACCTTTGATGTTCTACTCTGTAAAATTTAATGTAGGACAGATGAAACCTTTTTACTTTGAGGTCGCGATATCATGACGTTACAAATGTGCATCAAAAACTGCGTTATGCTTTTTACATAACAAACCACAATACATTTTATATGGATACAACTGTCGGTTATGTGTTTTGTAAAATTTATTATTATTATTATTGTTATTATTATTATCATTATTATTATCAAGTTACAAATACATAATTCAATAGTGAGAAGTACTGTCACATATGGAGGGAAGTTTAGAAATTCATCAAAAAGTTACGTCGATGGAAATGGATTTCTTTAGGAGAGCAGCAAGATGTTTAAAATTAGAAAAAAAAGGAAATACTGTCATACGAAAAAAATGAATATTAGATATTCAATACTAGATTAAATAAGATGTAAGCAATTGAATTGGTATGGGCACGTACGACGAATGCAAGAAGAAAGGTTATCCAAGGAAGCATTGAAATGGTGTCCACCTGGAAGAAGAAGGAAAGGAAGACCTCGAAGAGAAACTCGTGGATGCAAGAAATAAGGACTGGATGACATGGAGTGGAGGATAGAGACGAGTGGAGAAGAAAAATAACACCTCAAGCACAGAAAGATATATAAAAATTAAAAATCTGTATATAAATAAAAACTTACTATTATTATTATTATTATTATTATTATTATTATTATTATTATTATCATTATTACTATATATAAGATGATATAATAATGATAATAATAATGCATTTAAAATATACTAAATTAGAAATGCTTAAAATCAAATAACGGATGTCCAAAACGACGTTCTAAAAGTTATAGAAGGAAGGAGGCTGAAATGGCTTAGCCACGTAAGAGATGATGTCAGATGACATATCTAGGATTATATTAAATTTTGAAGCGGAAGGTGATAGTAGAAAGGGGAGACCAAAAGAAAACTAGGTTCAAGGAGTGCATGAGAGTATGATGTCGAGAGGAATAACAGAGAGCGATAGCGAGATTAGGGATTTATGGAGGAGTGAAATTTACAGTAGGTTGTAGGAAAACTACTGTATTGTAGAGAAATTCCTATTGATTATTATTATTATTATTATTGTTATTATTATTATTATTATTACTAACTCACTGACACTATCGAACCCGTAGGTTCATGGCCTTGCAGATATAAGCTCTTCGCACATCCCTATCCTGAGCTAATATTTTCCAATTGTTCTCTGTATAATGTGTTACCCTCAAATCATGATTAATGTTATTCTCCCACCTCATTCTTTGGGTACACTACTGTGCGATTTCCATGTGTTTCCATTCCCTTTTTTATCCCCCATTCGTGCCGCATGTCCTGTTTCTTATAATCTACGAGATTTAAGTGTTATAACATCTGATGTCCTATAAATATCACCTGGTTAACTGTTACGCAATCTTCTCCATTTACCCGTCTGTTCTTTTCTCTTCGATCCAAAATTTTTCTTAGAACTTTATTCTCAGATACTCTTCTCCTTGCTTAAAATAAGAGTCCATGTTTCCCATCCATGTAATATATTTGGGAAGTTAACAGTTTAATATATTTTCAGTTAATGTTTTTGAAAGAAGTTGGGATGACAAGAGTCCCTATAATACATATCATGCGTTTTTCAGAATTGAGTCTATGTTTAATTCTTTCGACACCTCATTTCTGTTTTGATTTTGTTGTTAACATATATCTATACAGTTAGTATTATTGATATTTACCTCCAGCTCTAGTTGTCTAGTGTTAGCATGCTTTTACAACTTCTGTAAAATGTTACCAACCAGCTAAACAGCTACATTTTTTAAAAAAATCACAATGCTGGACGTCAGATAAGAAAGTTTGCATTGCTAGAAGAACGGAGAAAAAGTGTGTTTCGCTTGAGTAATATAAACGTGTCCGTCAGTCGGCTGTTTTATCTGGAATAATAGACTTTGTGGCAGTGTGTGCAACATTGCAAATTTCTCGCATCGACCTGTCACTGATAGGTAAGTGTTCTGCTGAATCTACAGTTTTTTGTTTCGGCAGCTGGCACCACCGCGCCGCGCCCGCCCGCCTTGGTGACCCAATTCCATGATTTCATTTTCAACTCCAGCAAAATGTACATTCCATTTGTTGTTTTACACAATGCTTGATGCATATTTATCATTCCACTACATTATTCATTATTTTATAAAAAATATTCAGGACTTATTCTCAAGCTGACACGTAATTATAGCAATTATTTGAATTAATTAGTTCCAATCCAGAGCTAAGCAAACTAAACACTGATAAATTTAAGAAAGCAATTAAATTAATCATTTAAAATTTTTAGTACAAAAATAAGTAGTAACCTAGTCTGGTTTTTATTCTTTTTCGCTATTTATTCAATTGTAATTATCATCATCATCAATATTATCATTATTGGCAACAACTCATTCCTGAGTCCTGGCCTCCTCATGGAGCCTCGTCCAAATAGCTCGGCCTGTGCCTCTTTCCATCAGTTTCTCAATCCCAACTCTACACCATCTCCACCCACCTCATCCATCCATAGTAGTCTCGGTATTTCTCTTTTTCTTTTCCCCTCTGGTTGAGTGGGACCATATCTTTTTACATATTTCTGGCTCTTCTTTCTTCTTACATGCCCTGCACATCGTATTCTGGTTATTTTAATGAATTTACTAATTTCCACTGCGTAAAACTCCTGATTATAGCATTTTTGCCAGACATCATTCTCACATATAGGGCCATACACCTCATTCATATTTTTCCTTCAAAACATTGTAGAGTGCTTTCATTTCTTTTCCTCCATAATACATGTTTCACATCCATATATAAAAACGAGTCTTATTATAGTATTGTATAATAATATCTTTACAGATCTTGACAAGACTTGGCTTTTCGTATTTTTAAAAGCTGATAATAATATTTGTTGACTACATTTAAACGATTCTTTATTTCGTGTGTTATACCATTACCCATTTTTGACTATTACTCCTAAATATTTGTACTGTTTCAGATGCTAACTTGCTTTTTCTAGCATAGTTTCTATCTGAAGTCATCTACGTCTTCTTTTTTCATTAATTTCCAGACCCACCTTTTTTGCGTTAGATTCAAGGGCGATGAAAGCTTCCGTTGGTACTCTAAAGGACGTTCAGTTATGTCTTTATTTATTCAATTACGTTATTAAATTTGGTAGGAATGCATTTGATGCTATATTTTTTTGTTTATATTCATTCTCCTTTGCATCCTTAATGTATAAGATTGTGGTTGATTTTGTGAAAAATTCTCCTGATTTTATTTTGATTTATATTATTACCGAACGTATATATTTACTTTCTTTAGTTTGGTATCAATTTGTTATGTGATGTTTCGTTTATATCATTATGTGTTTCATTAACTCTTTGCATGACAGGGTCCGTTGTTTATTTTGAAACTTTATACTATATTTTATTTATTTTATATTATTTTCTAATGTTTTTAATTAACCTCATTAGTTTGGCATTGTTTTATTATATAATGTTTTGTTTATATATATTCTCTTTTGCATTAATTGTTTGTGACAGATTCCGTTTTATATTTTAAAACTTTTAAATATATTTGTTTTGTTTTATTTTATTTCCTAATGTCTTTAAGTACTCTCTTCCGTTTAGTGTTATTCTATTCTATATTGTTTTGTTAATTGTATTCTACTTGTATTAATTTTTATTTATTTTTATGTTCCAAAATGTATTTTATACCTCCTAAATTTGTATTTTTTTGTTATCCCTCTCACTTTAACTGAAACTTTGTACTATAGCCTATATATATATATATATATATATATGAATGACATAAGAAAAATAAATGCCTGGACGGGATTTGAACCCGGACCACTGGATTGGTACTCCAGCATGTTATCCATTACACCATCGGACAAATCTAATAGAAACATTTATTTTTCTTATATCAATATATATATATATATATATATATAGGCCTATATATATATAGGCCTATACTTCTGTAACTGAGCTGCACCCGAGCACGAGTACATGCTCATTCGGATATCAATACTGTGTGTACATTTTTTTTAATAACATTTATTCTTATTCCTAACGGTCTTATTAACCGCATTAAAATATTTAACTTATTATTATATTTAATTACCATAGCGTTTATAAGATATAAATCTCATCGCACCCTTATAACCTTTTTACTCTAACTGCACTTAAAAATCTATTTTTTTTATATCCTTGAAGTTCTAATTCCTCGCTTTATCACTTTCACACATAAAAGTGTTAACGCCTTTTCTCAAAGCAGTGTTATTATTGCGAATGTGATAGAATTTAAACAGGGAGTAGCCTAACACTAAACATTTGGACTGGAAGTAAACATAAATAAAACTTAATGTATGTTCACACATAGAAATACATTACTTACTTACTCACTGGCACTATCGAACCCGTAGGTTCATGGCCGCGCGGACATAAGCTCTCCATACATCCCTATCCTGAGCTAATCTTTCCAATCATTCACTGTATAATCTACTTCCCTCAAATCATAGTTATTGTTATTCTCCCACCTCATTCTTGGTCTACCAACTGGGCGTTTTCCCTCTGGCTTTCCTACAAGAAGCTTCCATGCACGTCTTTTATTCCCCATGCGTGCAACATGTCCTGACCATCGAAGTCTACGAGACTTGACTGTTCTTATTATATCTGGCTTCCTATAAAGACCATGTAGTTCATTGTTATGAAGTCTTCTCCATTCACCTGTCTGTTCATCTCTCTTTGGTCCAAAAATCCATAGAAATACATTATATAATGCAAATTAACAATTAATGATAAATGTGGAAATTCAGAACAAATGGTTGAATTAATATACTTTTAAACAATATTTACATACAGAAATGAGGTACAGAATGAAATGGATCATTGATTCGATTCTGGAAACGCGTGCTATCAAAAAGTTTATACCGACCTAAATCTTCTGGCGTCATCATAGTCCTTGTGTCCATTCAACTTCTAATTGAAATGGTTACGACACACATGTTCTGAATCTAAATGGGTCTATCATGGCAACTCGGCTGACATGTGCCGATTGTCTGGAAAGTATCCCAATACCCTCCTAAAGCCTGTAGTAGGACCACTTCTCTTGAAATAGTTTTTGAATATTATGGAAACAGTTACTTTCTCGAAAATTGCCAAACAATAACTATAGATTGAGGACTCACCCCTGTAGTCTAATGCTTATATTTCTTGCCTCTACACCCGGGGGTCACGGGTTCAAACCCGGCCGGGTTCATTGGATTTTTAGGATGGAGAAGTCCAAGGGACAATTCCTCCAGAAGAGACTTTCGAATATGGGTCCCGAGTATGAAAATATTCGAGCCCGTAAAAGAGCCTGAAGCCTATGTTAGTGCCATTAGGGAAATTTAACCGACCTTCCTCCATCCTAGTAATACCGTAACTCCTTTACTGTGGCAAGAAGTAATAGACTCGTAAGTACAAAAACGTACCATTAATGGTAATAACTGGAAGGCGCAGATATGTGCACACGAGTCTATTACCAACATAGAAACCCAAACGAATGGTACCTACCCCTCTAAGCTATAATGAATACCATATACACTCGAAGTGGGGATGGCGACTTTATAATAATAATAATAATAATAATAATAATAATAATAATAATAATAATAATAATAATAGCTTTATTTTACCTGGCAGAGTTAAGGCCTTAAGGCCTTGTCTACCACTCAACCAGGTTTAAAAAAAATACAAAAGAAAAGTCTTAAATCTAAATTACAATATATATATATAAACGATTACAAGTTATGAATACAATACAATTAATATTTATAATGTATTTTGATTTACTCTAAATTTAACGAATTAAATATATAATATGTACAAGATATATAAAAAAAACGAGGAAAAGATTAATGACATAGTATAAAATTAAATAAATAGAGAAAAATTAATTATTAGACAACAGGTAACTGTATAAGCGTGACTTAAAGGTGCCAAGTGTGCGGCAACCCCTGATATCTTGAGGAAGGAGATTCCAGGAGCGGGCGGAGGCTACTGTGAAGGAAGTAGAATAGGAGGAAGTGCTATGAAGAGGAATTGTTAGCAGACTGCTATCTTGTGACCTAGTGTCAATATTGTGGTAGGAGGATAACTTCTCAAATCTGGACGCCAGGTAAGTAGGAATGTAGGAATTCAGAAGCTTGAAAAGTAGTGAAAGAGAGTGCAATTTACGTCTGTCAGTAAGACGGAGCCAAGAGAGGTTATTAAAGTGTTCGGAAATATGGTCATAACGGCGGATATTGAAAATGAATCGAATGCAAGCATTATGAACACACTGCAGTCTCTGCGACAAGGCATAGTTTAGATCATTATATATAATGTCACAATAATCGAAGTGTGGTAACACAAGATTCTGCACTAGGATTTGTTTTAACGAAACTGGGAGAAAATTCTTTAAACGTCTAAGATAATGTAAGATGGAGAAAGTCTTTTTACATATGTGTTTCACTTGTGTTTGCCAGGTTAAATTTGCGTCTAGATGTAGTCCAAGATCTATTACTGAAGAAGAATAAGGGATAATTATATTATTTATAGTAATGTTTGGAAGTGTAGATATGTCAAAGGTTGTAAGAGCAGTCTTTGTTGTCCCATTAGAATTACTTGTGACTTGTTAGGATTTAGATTTAGACCGATACTTGAAGACCAGTTAAAGATGGATATGAGATCGTCATTCATTTTCATCAAGCTGTTATAGAGAGAATGAGGAGGTGAATGTAGGTAAATTTGGAGATCATCAGCATAGAGGTGATAACGGCAGTGCTTTAGTACAGTTGGCAAATCATTTATGTAGATTGAGAAAAGAAGAGGTCCGAGAACACTGCCCTGGGGGACTCCAGCCGGCACGTTACGCCAAGTCGAAGATCTAGAGTTTAATGAAACGTATTGTTGACGACCGTGCAGGTATGAGTCAAACTTGGATACAGCGCTGTCAGACAAATGTAGGTGCTTGAGCTTTATCATAAGTAAGTCGTGGTCTACTGTGTCAAAAGCTTTGCTGAAGTCAAGTAAGGTTAAAGGAGTCAATTGACGTCTGTCCACGGCTTCATGAATATCTTCGGTAATTTTTAGCAAAGCTGTGGTTGTGCTATGACCAGATCTAAAGCCGGATTGATAAGGATCAAGGAGGTGATTTTCTTGGAGATAATCAGTCATTTGCTTATGTACAATATATTCCAGGGCTTTAGATAATGTCGGAAGGATGCTAATCGGTCGGAAGTCATTACAGTTAGTAGGTGTACTTATTTTTGGTATAGGCCGAACTCTAGACTGTTTCCATACAATAGGGAAGATAGAAGTTATAAGGGAAGCATTGAAAATATGAGTCACTGTGGGTAGTATAATGTCAATGATTTTATTTAGCATTAAAATGCTGATGTTATCTGTTCCTTGCGCATTGGATTTAATCCGCTTGAGTGCTTTTTTAACGTCTATAGGCGAAATGTCGTAAAAGTAAAATTTATCTCTTCCTATATGTGGGGATGGTGATAAGTCTTTAAGAGTGTCTATTTTAGTCTTGTTGTCTGGAGGTGTCATGGGTATTGAGGTAAAATGTTCATTTAAGTCATCTACAGAAATGTCTATAGAGTCAGTTGAGGGATTCAACTGTCTAAGCCCCATTGCACGGAGATTTCGCCAAGTGTCCCGTGCACTTATTTCAGGTCCGATTATACTGTGGGCGTGTCGTAGTTTGGCATTACGTATAGATTGTGTAGTTGTGTTTCTAAGTTGTTTGTACAGTTGCCAGTTCTCGTCATTTTTAGTCGTCTGTATGTTCGGTTATGCTTTGTCTCGTTTTGACATAAGTTCACGTATTGAATCATTCATCCAGGGAGCAGGGGGAGCGGGAAAATCGTCGGGTTTTTACTGGTGCATGTCTGTCGTATAGTTGTAGTATCAGTGTATTAAATGTGTCTACTTTTTCATCAACTGATCTAAGATTCCATATTGAATACCAAGGTAGTTCTAAAGCGTCTGATTTTAGTTTAGTATCGTCTATGTTTTGTAAATTTCTGTACGTAATCAATTTAGAGCGTCTTTTAGGACGTTGGAGTGAGTATTCTACGAATACAATGTCATGAGCAGATATGCCAGGAGCAGGAATTTGTCCATATGACAGTACTTTCTGTGGATGTGTAGTCACAATTAAGTCCAGTAGAGTGTCGGAAGTAGCACTATGGTGTGTGGCAGAGAGAGGAACAATGGTCATATTAAAGCTTATGGGAGGAGTCATTGCCCTTATAAGGCGAGGACGCGTGTGAAAACTCTCTCACGCTCCTAAGTTCTACAATAGTCAAGTTCTTCAGTAACCGTTCGCGAAGGTGATATTAAAACACGTGGGCGGAAGTAATTCATCAACTCCACTCCGAGTTAGTTAAGTATCAAACATTGCAAGTCTACAATTGTACACACAAAATTGTCCAATAAACTGAAATAATAAGTGTATAATATAAACATCCCTGAGTGATCATATTATACCCTGAGCGAACCGGCACATTACTAGATGTGTAATTGAAGAAATGTGCTGACTACATGTCACACGCTGACATCTGTACAAAAATAAGCATAGGGAAATTAGGTAGGTGAAGAAATGAAGAACCCATATTTTCAGGAGGACGTATTAGCTAAAAACATATGTACATACTTTGACGCATACATACATAGATGCATACATATGTACGTACATGCACGCATTCGTACATACTTTCACGCATACGTACATACGTATAGAGAAACATAGATATACAGATACATAGATCAACTTTTATAAGATTCTTGATGTGTTCCGTTGAGGTTTATTCAAAATTAATATAAAATTATAGAATATTCACCTGAAAGGTCCGTCTCCTCAACTTAATTAATCATTTAACTGTAGCGCTTTCTGGACTTGTCCCATCATCGGCAGGATTCAAAACTGGTGTTTCACTGAAGATCTGGCAGAGGGGGTTGCATGTATTTGGTTCGTTTTCGTTTATCAGGCTGTCGTTGTGAGCTGCTTTCATGAAACGAAAACGAACCAAATACATGCAACCCCCTCTACCAGATCTTCAGTGAAACACCAGTTTTGAATCCTTGCCGATGATGGGACAAGTCCCGAAAGCGCTACAGTTAAATGATTAATTAAGTTGAGGAGACGGACCTTTCAGGTGAATATTCTATAATTTTATATTAAGATACATAGATGCATGCATGTATGTAGCCTATGTGTGTACTTGCGTATAGGCATAGGTTCATTCATTCATACGTACATTGGTACATAAATACATACATGTATGAGTACTTATGAGTTTTACACGAATAGATACATAAATAAAATAACTGTTAAAATTAATATAATTTCTTCTGCTTCTGCTTCATGAAATTAGGCATTTTGACCTGTTTTCAGATCAAGTGGGATTTAGTGAATGTTCCCATCTAGGAAATGGGCGTCCAACACTTCTATGTCCTATGGGTTTGTACTTTAGCAACAGCTGAGGGATTCTTTCGTGGGCATTCTTTTAACATCTTTATACCAGTTGTTTCTCATATTGTCAATTCTGTCTGTTAAATTAAATATATTATAAGTTTTTTCTATTATCTTCATTTATTTTTTCTGTCCAAAATTTCCAAAGCTGCTACTGAACGTAAGAAATTAATAGAATTTAAATGTTTATTCTGAGAATTATTTACAAATTTAAGAAAATGTTTTTAAGTTATATTTTTAGTTTTGAATATTTGGATACGTTAAGAATAAATAATTAGAAGAAGTATATTTTTTATTAATTTGAAATATTAATTGGGATAAAGTTAGAAATGTTAGTTTTAATTCTAGAAGTATAATTGGGTAGAGACGTAGAAATTAGAGACGAAGGAATAAATTGAGAAGAGGCAGGAGGGAGCGTTCTACTTGTGAATGTGTAATGTGATTGTTGAATTGTGTCCTACTTGTTAGAAAATGAAATTTTAATCAGATTGTGCCATGGCCTGCAGCTTCATTGAATTAGACGCCAACGTTAGACCGCTGCAGCCTTGTCTTCAGCTAGAAATTACATCAGCAGTCTCTTCACGGATGACAGACGTCTTCCATCACGCTTAATCATCTTCTCCTAATATTTTAATTACAATTAATTATAAGTCTAATATACTATGTGCAAGTATATACTTTAATAATAATAATAATAATAATAATAATCTTCTTCTTCTTCCGAATGCAGTATTGGGTGATGATGCCCGTTCTGCGACTACAAAAACTGATCTTTCCATCGGTTGAAGGGTCTTCCGAGGTCTCTTTTGCCTTTAGGGTTGAGGTGGTAAATCATCTTTGGTAAACGGGAATTTGACATTCTCTGGACGTGTTGGAACCATTTAATCTGATAATTTTGTATATGTTCAACCATTTCCCTACTATTCCACTGCATCCTTATCTCATCACTTTTCATTCTATCCCTTAATGTTACTCCAGTTAGTGATCGGAGGAATCTCATTTGTGAACTATTAATGCGGGATTTATCTTTTGCTCGAAGTGTCCAGCATTCACTTCCGTATAGTAGAGCAGGTTTGTCTATGGCATTATGAAATCTCAATTGGATTTCTTTCCTCATTTGTTTTCCAAAATTTCTCCTAATTATACCATTTAATCTGTTATATTTTTCTAAATTTGTTTCCACATCTTTTTGATTATGAAACTGTGTTATATTATTACCTAAATAATTAAAGTGTGTTTCTTGTTCTATTGGTTTATTATTTATTGTTATTTTTACTCTCGAAAGTCCCTTTCCAGTGATTGCCATGGATTTGGTTTTATTTTCAGATATTTTCATGTTGTATTTTTCCAGGGTATTCTGCAATTTAACACTGATCTCTGTAAATCATCTTCATTCTCCGCTAGAAGTACTTGATCATCTACGAAGATTATTGTTTGTATTAGATTTCCTCTACATATTTTTACTCCAGGGGGTTTAGTTTTTTAATAATAATAATAATAATAATAATAATAATAATAATAATAATAATAATAATAATAATAATAATAGTTACGAAACCATCCCTTGTACAAAAAACACCAGATTACGTTTATATAATACTTTGGCTAGACCAGTGTTGACCTATGGTAGTGAAGCATGGACACTAAAAATACAACATGAAAGCAGAATAACGGCTTGTGAAATGAGATTCATGCACAGAACAGCGGGTTACACCAGACGAGATCGGAAAAGGAACACCAATATCTTAAAAGAATTGAAGACTACACCAATTTTGGAATATATTAAACAGTACCAAATAAGTTGGAAACACCATCTTGAAAGAATGAGTTCAAATCGGATCCCCAAAGCTGTTTATAATTATATACCAAGAGGACGAACGTCTCTGGGCCGTCCTATGAAACGCTGGAGGGAAAATTTTCTATAGGATCGTAACAGGTCTTGCCCTAATATTTGGAAGGAAGAAGAAAATAATAATAATAATAATAATAATAATAATAATAATAATAATAGTATTTATAATTAAATCCTTACGGCTTTGATACTTTGAACATTTTAGTAATTACTAGTTTTAATTATGAATATGTAGCTGGCCTAATGCATCAACTCCCAATCTAGAAGACAAGGTAATTTTTTTCGATGTGTTCCTCCTCTAGTTTTTAACGAATGAACGTCAATATACAA
Organism: Diploptera punctata; assembly: GCA_030220185.1. Lineage (NCBI taxonomy): Eukaryota > Metazoa > Arthropoda > Insecta > Blattodea > Blaberidae > Diploptera > Diploptera punctata. Next base: position 441,076 of record JASPKZ010008381.1, on the reverse strand, counting down.
GGCAGTAGCTGCATAGTTGCCTGTTCTGCCAGATACGCCGTAGGGAAGGACATATTTAAATTTGAGATTAAAACTTATGTCTACTGAAATGGATTGTTTCAGACTCCCAACTAGGCAATTTTAAATTGGAAAAAATGAGAAACAATCATCAGACGATAAATGAAAGTCCAAAATTCAATATTAGTTTTTGTGAGATATAGACAACTAGAATGTTATGGTCATATACGCAGAATGCCAGAAAAAAGATCACCCAGACAAGTTTTGGAATGGATTCCATTTGGGTAAGGCCCAGATTTAAGCGGATGGGTGATATAAGAAGAGGTATGAGGGAGATAGGTCTGGAAGAATTGAAATGGGGAACATAGAGAAGAATGGAGAAAGAAGATAAAAAATTAAGAAGCTTTGTTCACAGAAATATATTTTATTGCATTGTAAATTTGTTTATAAATAAATAAATTTTATAATATTAATAACGATAAATAAAGGAAATGGATTATCCTTATTGGAATACCAGAGTGAAAGTGGGAAAATACATTTAACCCTGACTGAGGAAGATAAATTGTACAGAGGATGAATACAAAACACTTACATAGAATAGGGATATATAAATAAATATTGTTCGCTCTCCATTAACCTCCAGGTTTGATATTACCAGCGATTGGTAATAATAATAATAATAATAATAATAATAATAATAATAATAATAATAATAATAATAATAATTATTATTATTATTATTATTATTATTATTATTATTATTATTATTATTATAAGGTAATAGTATAGAGTATTATTTTACATGGATTAGAGACAAGAACATTTAAAATGTACCAAGCTAACAAGTTATTAGTATCAGATATGGTTTACTGGAGAAGATCATCGCCTCTGCAGATGCCCTCCACAGTTGAGGGAGAAACGTCTGGTAGGAACACCAGTAATGGACCACGGCCACATAGCCCGGAATCACTCAACATTATAATTATAAATTATCGGCCTTGAAAACCTGCATTCAACTATAAATAACGATTGTAACGTCTTATTACTTTGTTTACAAAACATAAGGCATTACATGATTGTTTATTTGCACTACTAATTCAAAAGGCGTCTGATTAATTTAACTTAATACCTGATTTCATTATATAAGTAAGTCCTGGAGTATTGCATCGCTTCATACAGACAGTTTCTAGCAGGAACGGTTGTGGAGGGAGCTTCTGTTCGATCCTGCTGTCATGTTTTCTCTCTCTCTCTGTCTCTCTCTCTCTCACTCTCTCTCTCTCTCTCTCACTCTCTCTCTCCCCTCTCTCTCCTCTCTCCTCTCTCCTCTCGCCTCTCTCTCTCTCCCTCTCTCTTCTCGTCTCCTCTCTCTCTCTCTTCTTCTCTCTCCCTTCTCTCTCTCTCTCTCTGTCTCTCTCTCTGTCTCTCTGTCTCTCTGTCTCTCTCTCTCTCTGTCTCTCTCTCTCTTTCTCTCTCTTTATCTCTCTTTCTCTCTCTTTCTCTCTCTTTCTCTCTCTTTCTCTCTCTTTCTCTCTCTTTCTCTTTTTCTCTTTTTCTCTTTCTCTCTTTCTCTCTTTCTCTCTCCTTCCTCTCTCTCTCTCTCTCTTCTCTCGTCTTTATTTCAATGAATTTTCTTTTGTTTTATTTGTTTTGCTTTGTTTTACTTTCAGCATTTACCGCACTACATATTTATGCGAAATTATTTTCCATTGCATGACAAACACGTGGAAATAGAACGGATTTAATTTTTCAAATAGTTATGTAGTTGTGTACCAAACAGCTGATCTCTGATTATGCGCAGTGGCTTCGTTCTGGGACTTGAGAATTATCTCTGCGCCATCAATTATTTCAAAGGCTGTACATAACTATGCTTCTCTGGAAGAAATTTGAAGATAGGCCTATGTTTCTGCATGCAATGGATGGCAGTCCCCTTGTTAGATGGATAATATTAAAGGAAGGTGAATGCAGGACATTTTTTGAAAATACTGGCTCGGGAGGAGATACATGCAGAGCTTATGTCCATGCGACAATCTACTTCCGGGGTCTATAGTACCAGTGAGTTAGTTATTATTTCAATTTTTCAGGTTAAGTTGCAAGTACGTTATTAAAGGAAGTAAGTACCACTGACTTTAAATTTCCCACCTTGTTTAACTTGACACCAGGGGGTTTTAATCCCGCTCGCTTCATCCCTTCAGTTCACGAGGAGGATTTTATCGTCCAGCAGGAACTCGCGCCTTAAGGATTAATATAATCCACATTTTTATGCACTCTAAACTGCCTTTCTTCCTAGCCCTCATCGTCATTGCTATTCCCATTATACCCTGCACCGCAATTCAGTCAGGATTATTTTCCCAGATCTTGTAAAACTTGCATGGAAATTCTTACTTCATGCGCCACATAACACGCCATTTTAATTATAATATTTGGCTCTTTTTTTTTACCTAGAAGATATTTTATGTTGCCTCCGTTGCAGAGTTACGTAGCTTGCGCTAGTTCGAGTCCCTATAGGGGAAGGCCCACCCTACATCTTGAGGAATTTGGGTAGCTACAATAAGTAGCATCTCCACATTGAGAAACCTAGCTGCTATAATGGCTGGTGGATCCGACATGCTGATCATATGTTACTATATTAATTGATCATCATCCATATCTGTTGTTATACTAATTTCGAACTGAGTCCCAGTTATACTATAAACAAAGCAGATGTAGGCCTATGTCTGCATTTTCATTGGCCGAATAACGCTTTTACCATTAAGTGTATAAGAAAATGTACTTCGCTCTCGAAATGAAGAAAAGAAAAAATATATATAACCTGTCCATCGATGTGGTCGCGAGGTAGCGTGCTGCCATCTTGCACAGCGGACCTGGGATCGATTCCCGGTCGGGAAAAGCTTCCTGGGTGAGGTTTTTTCTGGGGTTTTTCCTCACCTATAAGACAAATGTCAGGTAGCCTTGAGGCCCAAAAGACCCCGAACATCATCTAGCCATTATCATCACCGTCCCTCGGTGTGGAAAGCAACGGGAAGCTACCACGCCTGTAATTCCCTAGTAAAACTACAAAGCTTAGAAGGAAAATGCTATGACTGCAGTGAAAGACCTGCCCTAAGGCAGAACACTGTCAAAATATATAATCTGGCGCGTATCTATATAAGTTGTATTTGAGGATCCTAAAATAAATAATTAATAATCTTAAAATATATTAATTTAAATAAGCATTTCATTATTTTATTCGTACGAATGCGAAACGCAGAATGTTGGATTTTCAATTGTTTCGAAATGGCCGCTCCTGTAACATTTCAAAATTATCGGATTGGAAAGCCTTTGAAAACAGAGAGAAACAATTTATTTACAATACTCCCAAACGGTTTAGTTCAAACTCTTAACTATTTTTTTACGTTCATTGTTATCACAATTGAGGTTATGTTTTAAAATGTTTTAAAGTAATAATATAGTACTTTGTTTTATTCCCCTTTCTCAATTAACCCATTCGCTTCAGGTTAAAATTCTCAATGCATTTCCCCAGAAACCGGATTTAAGTTACAATAAATTATATTGTGCATTTTCAGTTATTCAAAACAAACAAAATATGACGGTACTTGAGATCACAATAAGGATATAAATGCCAAAACACATTCCTCCACTATTCATAAATGTTAACAAAAGTTTACCCTGCCAAGGGATGTACAAAATATTTCTAAATATATAGCAGCAGAGATAAACGAGTGTACCTCGTCTTCTGAATTGAAGGTCATTTAATTGTCGTCGAGTCTACCTCGTCTTTTGAGGCGAATGGGTTAAAAAACTTTAATTTTAATTGAGGAGAACGGATAAAAAAGGTACTATATTATTATTATTATTATTATTATTATTATTATTATTATTATTATTATTATTAATTTAAAACATTTTAGTTTAAACTACCTTAGATTAGCCCTTCAGGATGTGATGAAAATAACAGAATTCACAAGTGTGTAAGCATGGAGAGTAATTTCCGCCCGTAATGAAATTTTAAGTATGAAGTATATTTATCGACATCAGCGATTTTTGAGTAGGTAGACTCATATATTTTTTTGCCATACATTTTTCTTAATTGCAAATACATAAGAAATTGAAGTAGTTCTTAATTATTGGTACCGTCTTCTCTTGAGCCTTAGCTTCCGTAAAATAGGACGTTGTCTAAGAAAAATGTACGTGTAATACATAATTGCATGCATTTCCAGAATTCATCCTTTGTTTATTTATTTCTGCACCTCATTCATGTTTGTAATTATGTTGTTCTTAGGTATTTGAATTCACTCACTTTTTCAAATTTTCTCTCATTTGTCATTAAGTGTCCATTTTTACACGCTTTATATTAGCTTGACCTGTATCTATGTAACTGAATCTTTTAACGCGATTTTCACCCACTTAAAATCATTGGATCGACTTGAAACTTTGCATACTTGAAAAAGACCCGTGACAATATAATAATTTCATATTTTGTTTCTAAAATCATGGCCAGAATCATCACAAAAAAGTGACTTTGTATCTATGTAACGGAATTTTTGAACACGATTTTCACCCAAGTCGGAACATTGGATCGCTCTTGAAACTGTGTGTACTTGTAAAGGACCCGTGACAATACAATTAATTTCATATTTTGTTGTCAAGAATCCTGTCCAGAATCATCAGAAAATCAAAAAAATTGAAAAGCTGGTATAATAGGTTGCGCGAAATTGACGACTTTTTAGTCAATTGTTGTAAGAGCTCAGTTGGTACAGCGGTACACTCTAGTGGTATATAATTTCTGTTAACCGTAGGTCGCTGGTTCAAATCCGGCTGGGAGGTTTTTTAGAAGAGTATTACTTTCAGCCCATACTAAGTTTACAATAGTATCAAATTTAAAGATATTTACAAATTTCATCTTATTCTGTAAAATATTAAAACTAAAATATAAAAAATAAGTAATAGTTTTAAAAAACTAAAACAACACGCTTTATTAGAAAACCGAACTAAAAAAATGAAAAATAATTTTAATTTCCAACATGCTTGGGATAAATAATTTTACCATCAAAAAGCGTGGGGTGCTTTTCATGATTTTTACATTTTCTTCTTAGAGACTTTACTTTTACCAATATCTGTTTATTATCAAATATATTAATTGATAAAGAGCACCCCACGCTTTTGATGGTAAAATTATTTATCCCAAGCATGTTGGAAATTAAAATTATTTTTCATTTTTTTAGTTCGGATTTCTAATAAAGCGTGTTGTTTTAGTTTTTTAAAACTATTACTTATTTATATAATATATTTCTGTGAGTGAACATATATTTAGTTATATTGATATTTACTTCCAGTCCCAATTTCTTAGTATTACTCAATAGTGTTTGTTGGCCCTTAGTATCTCCTCGCTATCGCCTAATAATGCTATATCAACAGCATAACCTAACAACTTATAATAAATATGGAAGGTTCACCCGAGTGGATATTATTCTTTGCTATATTCGGAGATCGATTTTGTTCTTTCACGGCACTCGGTGATATGATATTGGTTGCATCTCTGTCCGCACAATTCACATACATATTGGTCATTCGGGGTGTGGAATGTCTTGTTCTTGCATAATTTGTGGTGGAAGCCGTGAATGGCTAGTCTTGTAATGGTGTGTCTCTGCTCCTGATTCTCTTTGTCCAGTTGCGATCGATCATTGCAGTCGTACCATAGAAGCCGATATCTATCTCCGCTCTTTTCATTCTTCTCAGTTCTAGTAGCTTGTTACTGGCTCCGGTAGATGGTAGGCTGAGTCTCAGATCTTCTATGTAAAAAGTTTCCTTGGCCAGCTCATATACCAGCCTTGATGGAGCATATTTTCCCACTCTGAGGGCACATTTTAGGAACTGTTCTAAATCACTGATTGTTAATTTTTCCCATATTAATTCGAGCCCATGCGTGATTATTGGGGATATTGTCGTGTTGAACAGTGTAGTGGCTGACGTTAGTGATAAGGATGCAATGTTCTTTATCCTATACATTGCTTTCGTGGCTTCTGCTGTCCTTTCTTGTATGTGGTATCTGAACGTCCCTGTTGTTTGTAGGGTTGCGCCTAGATATCTGAATTTGTTGACCTAACAGCTTATTAACGCCATTTATTTGTAGGCATGCTTCATCGTCCATAGATATGATATTTTCTAGTTAAAGAATTGAATAGTAGTGGTGATAGCGCATGTCCTTGTGAATTTCAAAAACATCTGAAAACTGTTTGCCTACATGCACCCTACTCTTTGATTTTTCCCCCTTGATATCCAATCATTTTTTTTTGTAAAATGCCTCTGTAACCGTATTTCCATTGCTGCTATTTTCATTATGTGACTTTATTATTAGGACTTAACTTTGATAGTCACATGAGAACACACTCCAAAATATTATTCATATGTCCTAAAATGCTCATAAAAAAATATATATATATAAATTTTCTTGCGCATGTTTGGCTCGCAGAACTCGAAAATCAGTCGGTCGTTTGATTTGAAATTTTATACATACAGGTTTTAACGTACGGCGCGTGTTCAGCCGCCACATAATTTGCTCCAAAACCATTAGGTGTGGAGTTCACTTAAAACAAAACATATAAATATGCTATCCCCCTTGATATCCAATCATTTTTTTTTGTAAAATGCCTCCGTAACCGTATTTCCATTGCTGCTATTTTCATTATGTGACTTTATTATTAGGACTTAACTTTGATAGTCACATGAGAACACACTCCAAATATGTTATTCATATGTCGTAAAATGCTCATAAAATATATATATATATAAATAATATATATTATATATAAATATATAATATATAAATATATATATATAAATATAAATATATATATATATATATATATATATATATAATATATATAAATATATATATATATATATATATAATATATATATATATAATATATATATATATATATATATATATATAATATATATATATATATATATATATATATTTCTTGCGCATGTTTGGCTCGCAGAACTCGAAAATCAGTCGGTCGTTTGATTTGAAATTTTATACATACAGGTTTTAACGTACGGCGAGTGTTCAGCCGCCACATATTATGCTCCAAAACCATTAGGTGTGGAGTTCACTTAAAACAAAACATATAAATAGCTTTAACAGTCGCAATTTTCGATGTTTCACCACGAAACTCAGTATATGCTCTTAATGCCAACAAAGGTACATATTGTCAAAAAATTAGCGAAAGGAGACCATTAAAAATGGGGATTTACCTGAAATGAAAATCTACATATTGACTCTTACAACTACCATTTTGCTTCATCATAAACATAATATATACTTTTGTACAAACAGGTTTTCAGATATGACGAATTTTTAGCCCCTTTCTAATATACTCTAAAAGCATTAGGTGTAGTTGATCTGAAACGAAAATTTAAAAATCATATTAATTTAATTAAGGTATTAGCTAATAATATACAACTACAGGATTTGTGTGAATGTGTAATGGAAATTACCTTTTCAGCCAATTCGTGGAAACGGAAGCGAACTATAATGAGGTAATTGTTGATGGCAGGCGTAGAGTATTATTCTCACATGGAAGAAGAAGTTGTTGTACTCAGTGTTTATTAGTATTCCGCAAAATCCAAGTTGAAAGGGAATGGGAATTTTCAGGAAATTACAAGCCCCAGTTTGTTAGTAAAGATGTACGAGATTGTAAAACCGAGCGGAGCTGGGTTGTGTGGAGGGGGGAAGCCGGCAGTCATGATTACTTTTCTGCTGCCCGCTTGTAATTCTGGAAATCTCTCTTCTTCCACCTTTTACCTCAGATTCCACAAACAACTAAATTGGAAATCGAGGATTTAAAATCCAGGGGGACTAGAATCAAACTTGTATTTAAGGAAGAATTTGTAAAAACAACATTTCAAGCAAATGCTCTAGTAGTAATGTTTGAAGCGAATTTTATGGTAAAAATGACTTGCAAATATAGGCTAAAGTACAAAATGTATTTAAACACAGGCTAATTACCCTACGTTGTCCGCGAATCATTTATCTCCAAGTTTTTAATTAATTGCTATATGCTAAGTTTGATTTCTATGTAAGAAAAATTGGAGCCGCTACTGCGTTAACGGACTACGGCATTGCGAGCGATGTCCCGCCTCCTCTTTTGATAGATAAACCGGCGTTGCCCGGGAATCTACTTATTTCGATCTTCTTGGCATCAATGATCTGAAAAAAAAAAGATTACTGTGAGTTGCCCGTAAAGGATGGAAATATGCTGTCACAGACCTTTTTTGTAGAACATTTTTTTGGGATATTCAATTCAGTGTACATTAATGTCGTGTATTTGTTATGGTTTAGGCAGCGTAAGCCATTTAAGCCTTCAAGAAATACTTTTTTATTGCACCGATGCACTTTTTTCCTGAATTGTCCCAGAACATGCTCTAAATTATGGTGAAATAGATCAATTAGTTTTTCAGTCCATAAAAGACAGATAGACTCGCACTCAATTTTATGCATATAAACATGATAATATTCCACTTATTGAATTAACAACCTCTTTAAATATTATATTTTATATTTAGGTTGTCTTCTAGAGTTAGGTTTAATTATAGTTATTCTGATGATGATTATGAAGGCTGAAGATATAGTAATGCCTCGCGTTTAGGCCTCCATATAAATATGTTGGTAAATTAAATGAGATGGTTGTACGGGTGTACATAAAGAATATAGCGATTTTAAAGGTGTTGAATTATATTTTATCCAACTATGACAAAAACAAAACTCATGTTAAACGAAAGAGTAACATCTCCAGATAACCTTATAAGTTCATAGGTGTTCAATGTTACATGACACACATCCAACCTGTAGACAAATTCTTCCCATACTTCAAAAAGCATGTCCATATAAAGATGATGGTATTTCAGCACCACGCTGTGGGGAGATACAAGTTGTTTCTCTAAGAGCGTACAAAAATTAAACAGGTCATAAATATTGCTCCACTGAACAATTTTATTTAGGTAACGTAGTGTCCGAGAAACCAGCATAATTAGACATGAAAGAAAATTCGTCTACCAGTACTTTTTTTTCCCAGCTGATTTACAACTATTACCCTTTTAAGGAGTAAGCGCAGTTGTTGACGGAGGGCACTGCAGTCGTGTTTATGCAGGAATAGAACACGTGACACTGCTATCTATGATTGCAGAGGGCATTGGGACGTGGAACGCTGACAGTATACACTGCCTTATATGACGTCACGTATATCAACAAACAGAGCTTCGTAATTCTTCCGCCTGCAGAGATATTTTCAATGACTAATAACAATGCCTACTATGCTGTTTATTTACATGAACTACATCTACATCCTTTAGTTCCTTCAAAAAATAGTCTGATGACTAGGAAGTTACGATGCTGGATGTGACCTTATTCCCCTTGCTTATTTCCTATGGTGATATCTGAAGTCACTTGTGTGACATCCTAGTGGAAATGAACTTGGAATTAGTTTCCAGGATTTTAGCTGCCTGTGATGTGATTCGAAAAACACCAGGAACATTTGCCAGAATGTGGCAGAATCTTGTTGATATCATGCTTGCATTGAGGTTGGTGGCCGTCAGTTTTAGGAATTGTTGTAATGTCCAAAATGGTACGTCAATTTTGTCAGTACATGCAGTTAACTGATAACTAATGTAAATAAAAAAATACTAGACAGTAATGTGAAAGACAAGCCTAATTCCATATCTCCTTAAGCTCGCTTTTCCTACCCTAGGTTACCTATCTCAAATTGTTCATCGCATGTCCTGTTTAATTTCTGCACGCAGTTACTGAACCACGCTGTATAAAGCTTAATATTGGGATGATTTATTGTTATATGACGGATATTTACAAACATTCCGGAAGACTATTGAAAATGATCTTGAGTAAATATTTCATAAAAATTCTTAGTAATCTTCACCTATCCTACTATCCTACTAGGTGACACTGAGAATGTCCATGGAAAAAATGAATATGTGTGTGTGTGTGTGTGAGACAGCGTTTTGTTTTTGAGAATAAAACTCGGCATATAGCAATAAATTAAGAAAAGTGAGGCCCGTACGTTAACCAGCAAAATCGGAGATTGGAAGTGGTGTGTTACGAATACATAGATTATTTTACATAGATATTTTAATTATTCCACATAAACACAGTTGGTGAAATATAAAGCATTTAGACATATTATATTTTAGGATAGAATTTTGATTATGGCAGGAACAAGTATTGCAAGGCTAACTGTAAATCTCTGCATTTAGACTATAGGAATGTTAGTACAGTTAGTTATAGCTGGAGGTGCAGAAACGTAGTATATAAACCTTGCAAAATATGGGGCTCGTGTCTGTTGAAGCAGTGAGCTGATGGGTAAGTCTACATACCATTTTTCTTAATAAAATTTGCCTAGGACAATTAGAAATGGAGTCAAGTATCTTAAATAGTTTAATACTAAATTTCTAAGTGTAAGAGTTATTAGATAATTATTAGAATGTAAATTAGGGTAGATTCGTATACCAACATCTCCCTCTCTTGAAACTCAAGAAAGTTCGAATGTAGGTTTTCTTAATATAAGCTTAGATTAGTTATTTAGGGTTAGAATACTTAGGGTTATTGTAATCATTATACGCTAGAAATAAAATAACTATCTTGCCATTAATGATGATGATCAGTGTTGGCGGATCTACACCGAAAACTTATAGTGCAGGATGGCCTGACTGTTGAAACAATGTAAACAATACTTGTATGGACTAGGGACAGGAGGAAAAGGACCACAACGTCAAAACGAGACCTGATATAATTAGGTGTTGAAAAAATTATATAATACAGCAGAAAATTTTACAATTTTACAATACATTATCTAAAACATTATGCAGTATTATGAATGCTATCAAGCACAGAGAAACAAACATAAAAAAACAATGAACACTTTATAATTCCACCAATTCCTGTAATACGTGTATCAGAACTGAAATTAATGTTATTCTCTGAAGGTATTATGCAGTTATATAGTAATCGGACGATACTTCGCAGGACCACATACTAATCCCCACATCTCTCTCTCTCTCTCTCTCTCTCTCTCTCTCTCTCTCTCTCTCTCCCTCTATACTCTGCGTAGTATTCTAATCTGTAGCGTTTGTTTTTGTGTGGAATCTGCTAGCCTTGATATGATAATAATAATTTAAAAAAACAGCCATCAGTATTAACCTTTACAACTGTTCTGAATCTTGGTTTCTGTTGTTGTGTGTAAATATTTGATCTGTAGAGGGATCTGGTGGCTCAAAGACGAAGATGTGCTCTAAATACTTTAAGTAGACTTGAAACCTTCCCTCTTTTTTAAACTAAATATTTGATATAACATTGATTCTTAGTAATCTTGGAGTAAGTACTTTGTAGACAGCTATGAGCAGGGCATGACTATGACGCAAATTGATAATTCAAAAGAGGATTGAAATACGGTTGCAGAAAAGCCAAAAAAGAAAGCGAGTAAGTTGGCAGGCTAAGGGTGAAGTGAGACAATATTGACGATGATTTCAGAGAGGTAAGTCAATCAGGGAATGATTGAACTTGAACATAAAATCCCTACTTAGATAATCCTAAAGACTCCTGGAAAAGAATATGCGATATTGGTACCCAGAGTTGCAGAGCAAGTGGAACAATTAAAAGTCCGAAAGAACTGCTTAAACTGAGAAAATGTCTCCACAAGTCGAATTTATGGTCCCATTGTGCTGATTTACGGAATGTACATTTTTTTTTGTTAAATTGGAGAAACATGTTTTCTGATATCAGCTTATTCAAAGTTATCGGACTGCAAAGAAAACAAATATTGAATAACCGTAGGCTATTACCTATTTGCATATTGTTGTATAATTTGACGCCAAGTTAAATTAAATCTGCATATTCACATTTCCATTATTTTATTATAAGAATATTGAATAAATTAAACTAATGCATGTAATAGGATTCATTGCGAATTTAAGGGTTTAATTAATTTATATGCTATACATTGAGAAGAACGGATACGATTGCTAGAGTCTACTTCTAATTTCGGGTTTTAGATAAATCTCTATTTGTGATAGTTAGCGTTCACTGAAATTTGGATAATACCTTCTTCGATGTATTTTAAGAACATATACTGAGTTTCATTGTGACACATCTAAAATTGCGGCCGCTAGAGCGATTTTAAAATTTTTACTTCAGCTGAACTACACCTAATAGTCCGATTATGGTAGTAAACGAACTTGACCTTACTTATTTTTTAAATAAATTGCTATATTTAGTAAACTAATGAACTTCTTGGTGATAAAATCGTAACACATATAGTCAATGTACCCATTTCAGCAATTAAAAGTTAAAAGGGTCAACATGTTTCAACAGCGAAGGTGTCATTTTCAAGACTAAATATTGACAGTCAGTATTTAGTCTTGAAAATGACAGCCTCGCTGTTGAAACACATTGACTCGTTTAACTTTTAATCGATGAAATGGGTACATTGACTACATGTTTTAAAATTTATATATGCCAAATTCGTTTTGATGTAACAAAAATTGTGGCCGCTAGAGAGTAACGGATACACACTCATACATACGCAGAAATCTTTTGATGTGATGAGGATGCACGAGTGAACAATCTGTGTTAGGGAACCCATGGTCCGAGAAGCCAGCTAAAGGATACATGGAAGAAAATCTGTCCTTCACACTACTGTGTACTCTTTTCTGTTTATATTATTTATCAATTAATTTTAAGTATCATCATTGACACAATTAACTTACCATTTTGTATCTTACAATAGTTGCTCAAACTGACGGCCACCAACTACAATCAAAGCTTACTGCTACAATAATTTGGGTGCTATTTTCTATTTTAGGGATATATTTATAAACAAAATGGTACCAGTATCAATCCTACAAAAGTAGTCATTGAAAATGATAATCACACATACAAACACACACACACACACACACACACACACACACACACACACACACACACACACACACACAAGTATGGTTCCACTTGGCGACCCTGTTGTTCGTTACATAAACTGTACCTGTGACGTCCTACAAACCTGGTGTGTGCTCAGTAATTTCTGCTGCCGCCAGAATTCGTGCAAGATATTCCTCCGAATCTACAGGTATAGTAAAACCCATAGAAGTCTGAAATATTTATTCTGAACTCAAAACACAAGTAGCGGTACATTGTGTTTTCACCTTCAACCTTATTTTATATCAAAATTGTACTTTTCCGGACATGGGTTCCTTATCAAAATTGTATCTACTAAGTCCCCTCTACAATCCCTAAAAGTATGTGATACTTATTCTAAAACACTCTGAAAATGAGCAAAATCCGACCATACTTTGACTTGCTGAGGAATTAGTCTCATTTACACATTTTGTTTGTAACGGATATCTTGTTATTACTCTCATTTCCACTATCGGTTTCTGTAGTCTATGGGTTAAGGTCCCTATCTCTGGTCTCTAGAGTAGGTTTCAAACCCTACCGGATTCGTTGTATTTTTCAGGATTCAAAAATCCAAAGGTCAAGTCCTCCTGAAGAGATTTTGAGCCATGGGTCCCAAGTTGGAAGATTTTCAGCCCCAAAAATAACCAAATCTTAATTAGTGCCTCTGAGGAAACTTTAATCGGCCTTTCCCATCCAGTAATATACCCTGTCCGCTCTTAAAACAAAACAACAAAATGTGATTTTCTCGCTTTTCATTGGTTATGGATGCCGACTTACGTTGTAGAAGCAATAAGTACGCGAGAAAGTAGTTCCCGTCATTAAATTAAAAATATGACCCCTGGATATACTTGTTATTCTTCGTGAATGAAAATAATAATATTGTAAACATACAAAATATTCTAAAATATACCTAATCAATAATTACAATTTAAAAGAGTTTATTACATATGGGTTGATGCATTTGAGTCATGCTTCAGTCGATTCTCATGAAAGAAAATGGCTGAAAGTATCGAGTCTTCTGTTGCTGTGTCATCTCCCTGTCAAATGTCGCGAATGGCGGAAGGATATTGCTTCTACAACGTATGTCGGTGACCATAAGCAATGAAAAGCGAGCAGGTCACATGGTTTTGTTTTGACAAGGATCATTGTAAGAGCGGACAGGATATAGTTCAGTTGCCTGGATGTCTTTTTGAGGTGACTTGCTAACCACATGTCACTCGTTGACATATGTAGGGAAATAAGCGGAACTAAATTAGCTTGGTTAAGAAACTAACCCTAGAAGCACCAAATTCTTTACGTGGCGTGTAGGGTATAGACTAATAGACGTTTTCACATAAACTTGGGTAAGTTTCTGGACAAAACGCGGAAAATAAGAACAACACTCATTCATGAATAAATAAGTGTTATCAAAATGCAATACCATTAATTCTTCTACATAACTTAATTAATGTATAATATTATTGTATTATCATGTAATTGTAATATTATTGTGTTTTCTTTATGTAATTGTAATATTATTGTTTTCCTTTTGTTTTTCTTTATATAATCATCATCCATGCAAGTATTAGGCCGTGTGGCCTGTTACGGTCTCAAAGAGGAATTTTCCATCCAGCGCTTTTTAGGACGTCCCAGCGATCTTTTGCCTTGGGGCAGTAGCTAATTATGGCTTTTGGAATTCTACGAGACGGCATTCGTTGAAGATGGGTTTTCCAGTTGTTCTGGTAGTTTTGTATATGGTGAAGAATGGCGTTCTACATCGAACTCTTCCATAATTTCCTCATTTCTTTTATGGTCCCACTTTGTGTAGCCTGCTGTACGGCGCATAAATCGCATCTCATTTGCTGTTATTCGGCTTTCATCTCATCTTCGCATTGTCCATGCTTCACTACCATATCTTAATACTGGTCTTGCGAGAACCTTATAAAGCTGTAATATTGTGTTCTTCTGTACTAAAGGTGGTTTCATTAAACTGTTAATTATCCCCGTTGTTTTTGTAAAATTTGTGATTTTCTTTGATATATCAGCTTCATCTCGAAATGTTAAATTATAACCGGAATAATTAAATTCGTTTACTCGTTCTAGAATTGCATCATCCAAAACAATTTTGCTAGGTATAGGGTATTTCCCACAAAAGGACGTTTTTCTTTATACTATTACCAAATATTACTTTATTATGACGGACTGTCAACAGCACTTACGGCTCGCTCTCCGTGCGACCCATATTTGTAAATAACATTGTATATATCTTACTTTTAGTCTAATAAGGTCCTATCATCATAGTACATTCACGAATTTAGGCCATTTGTTGACCTGTTTCGGCCTCAAGAGAAACACCATCCAGAAGTCTTTTGAATGGACGTCCTGGTCTTCTTCTTCCTGCAGGTTGATATCTTAACATTTGTTTGGGTATTCTGTGATCTTCCATTCGATGAACATGTTGCATCCATCTTGACTTATAATCAGAAATTTTGTTTTCTAAAGATTCCATGTGTAATTCTTCTAAGATGTCTTCATTTTTTTTGTGATCTAGTAGTGTGTATTCTGCAGTCCTCCGAAGATATCTCATTTCAGCAGATCTAAGTCTCTGTATATCCTTCTGTTTCAACGTCCATACTTCGCTACCATACAAAAGAGTTGGAAGAGCCAGTGTTTTATACACTTTCAGTCTTGAATGCTTTTGGACTAACTGTGACTTGAAGATATAATTTATTAACCCTAAAATTCTTAAAAATTTAGATATTTTTGTATTTACATCCTTTTCTTCTTCATATGAGATATTGCATCCTAGATATGTAAAATTATTCACCTGCTCCAAAATTTTATTGTCCAGTACAATTTTACTTCTGACAGGATCTACACCTTGTAATGCCATCATTTTTGTCTTTTCTGTAGATATCTTTAATCCATTAATCCATTAAGGTCCTATTACTACTAAAAATAGACGTTTGCAGTAGTATCCACTAAAGCAGAATATTCATAAGCGTAGGTCATAGAATCTTTACGTCTTGCAGCTGGCCGTAGGCTTATAGCTAAGTGGGTTAAATTCACTGACACGATGAGGTCTGAAATGTATGTAGTTAATAAACGAAGGGAATTATGGAAATAAAATCCAATTGGAAACGTCTCGGCGCGAAGCTCATTTCGTACGGAATAATGAGATTTTTAATCCGATAATGTGATAGTTACTGAATGAAATTACATTTCTACAGGATATTACATCTTCAACTTTAGTCGGTTGGTTTCATTTCTAGATTGTTCGTAATATGGACTCGATATCACTTGGGAAATTTTGCTTCTATACTCATTCCGAGCTAAGTTCAGTTGTACTGTAAACATACTTGTATAAGGTTTTACTCTGCCAACTCCGTCTATTGGAGGAGACGTGGTGCTACTTTTACCCGCCATATGACTGAATTATGTACGGAACCGTCATCGATAGAAACTTTATCTTTAGGCGACATCGTATTTTACAGGAAATAAGACTGAATACAAGGTGAGATGGTATAATTAATTAGCAACTTTCTTAATTTAATATTTATTTATAACAAAAATTACATCCGGACCTACATAATCAGACATCCACTGACGACGATAGATATATTTTATTTAAAATTGCATTACAAGCAGAATATATGTTCCATGCTAATTCACCTGTAAATTCAGCTGTTAATTTCACGATATCTTCTATAGCTGATGTGGAATATGTTTACTACATTTGTTTAAAAACATTCAAAATAATTTTCTACTCATTTCAAATGTTTTCATTTCTGATAATTTAAGAAATTCTACAGAAAGCGGCCATTTTAAATTAATTTAAATCCCAACGTATTCTGGATTGAGCTTGCGTAAGAATAAAGTAATGCTTATTTAATCTACTACAATTATATATTTTGAGATTATCGTATGTATCTTACATGGAAATATGCTAGATAATATATATATTTTGATTTATTTATTTCGATTGTTAGGGGGCGAACTGTATTTTCTTACACGCAGAAGGATAAACCATTATTCGACCAATGAAAATGCAGTTATACATCTGGTGTGTTTACATTACAACTGGAACTTAGCTCGGAAGAGGTGTAGCTTAAAACATTTTAGGGCTTACAAGAGAACTAGAATATGTTATCGAAACGTACTTAAAAAAATTATGACAACATATCCGTACTATAAGGAACGAGGAGACAAAATTAACAGTTTTTTTAACTAAAGTCAGGACTATCTCGAAAGGCAGCTACTTCCAGTATGCGCAGACAACTAGTTACAACGCCCCTCTGGCTTTAATTAGCAGCGTCATTCTTGATTTGGTCTTGGTGTATGCTAGTTAGGAGCGTTTCCTTACTGAAAAAAGAAAATACACAAACACACATATCTATATGTCCACCGCTGCGTTCTCGAGGTAGCGTGCTGCCTTGTCACGCAGCGGGCCCGGGTTCGATCCCCGGTCGGGGCAGTTTTTCTGAATGAGGTTTTTATCGGGGTTTTTCCTCACCTGTAAGACAAATGTCAGGAAAACGTTAAGGCCCAAACGGTCCCCGAAATCATATGGCCATCATCATCATCCTCCTTCACAGGTGTGGAAAGCAACGGGAAGCTACCACAACTACAATTCCCTAGTATAGCTGCAAGCATAGCATGCAAATGTTATGATTGCAATGACGGTCCTGCCTTCAGGCAGAATTACTATGGATGGATAGATATACGCAAGTGACTCGAACTTATATCTGGATAATCCCTCGCAATGCAGTGCGGAAAATTCTGTTTCAATCTACCAAAACGTCCTTACCACGTGTGCTTGATTTACGGAGTCGTATCACAGAAGCAGCAGGCTTTTTTACTGTTTAAATGTTAAGGTCTACATTTCGTTTCACAGCTGAAAGATGGAGTATGTGTTTTCACCTAGATGGCGTCATGTAGAGAGGGAGTAGAATATGTGTAAAACTTCACAATAACATAGATTTTTTTTATCATTGCCTTCCATCACTGAAATGAATATTGACTTCGCGTACAGCGTATATTGTAGGGACCAGTAAAAATAAAGGAACATTTCGAGAAAGGATACTTTTTTCGAAATATGTGATACATTCTGTATAAGATCTTGTAGAATACAAGATAAATATCAGAAAGATCCTAAATGTAAGTTGCCCGTTGGAGTGTTTTTTCTGTTCTAAAAATACGTGAGAGAGATTTAGCTTTGCTTTGAGTAGACTATAGTCCTTTATCCATTTACATTTGCTTTCATGTTTGTTATTTCAGTGTTATATTTTATCCTTTGAATCTAGCGCAGAGTTTTATGTAATCTACATTTGATCTCCTAGCTTACCCATCGTCTGATAGCTGTCCGTAACAGCTATAACTACATAATTTGATGAATCGGAGGATTTTTCTTTTCGAATGATTTTATCGAATTGAGAAGGAATTAAGCTGTTGAGGTTGTTCTCGTGAAGATATTTTTGAAACATATTTACAGATCTTCATCGATCCTGTCTAGTAGACACTGTAAATGAAAATGACAAAAAATGTAAACACACACACAAACAAACACACACACACACACATATATGGTTCACCGCTGTGGTCTCGAGGTAGCGTGCTGCCTTGTCACGCAGCGGGGTCCGGGTTCGATCCCCGTCGGGACAGGCTCCTGGGTGAGGATGTTTTCGGGGATTTTCTCACCTATAAGACAAATTGTAGGAAGCTTAGGGCCCAACGGTCCCCGAAAATCATTCGGCCGTCGTCATCATCATCATCCTTCGCCGGTGTGGAAAGCAACGGGAATCTTCCACACCTATAATTTCCTGGTAAAGCTGCAAAGCATAAGAAAATGCTATGATTGCAATGAAAGACCTGCACTCAGGCAGAATTACTATGGATGGATGTATATATACATATGTAGCATGAAAAGAAAAATAATTGTCTGAACTAGGATTTGAACCCGGTACATTTAACTCTTTGCGTTAGTGCGCTCCCAACTGCGCCACCCATGCATTATATCACATACATTTATTTGTATTCCTTATATATAATTCCCTTAACAAAACAAGCAATAAATGCTTTAAACTCTGTTTGGTGGAGCAAAAATAGAAAATTACAAATATATCAAACCATAATTCAGAGCATGTTAACATAAGGTGCTGAAGTCTCACAAATTCCTACCAGGGAAATTAAAAGAATTTTAAGTGCTGAAATGGATGTTTTAAGATGATCAGCTGGAAAATCTAGAATGGATAGAATACGAAATAAATAAATAACGGAAATTATGGGTGTACAAGGGGAGCCGGACATCATAGACATTATAGAAAAGAAAACATTACAGTGGTATGGCCATGCCAAAAGAATGCCAGAGCAAATGTTACCTACAATTGTTATGGAATGTATCCCAATGGAAAGGAGGAAGACCGAAGAAAACTTGGATAGAAGGGGTACAAGCGGCTATGAATATCAGAGTATTGGAGAAAGATCAACGGATGGACAGAGATGAATGACGTTTGTTTCTGGAAGACCGCGGCAGTTCCCATTATACCGGATGATGATGATTCCCTTACATATCATGAGGGACAGGAATACATAAGTCGAGCTTCCATCTCGTGGCTTTTATAATGAGTAAGATTATGGAGAGAATATTTACTTACAGCAGTAACGGTTCTTTATTTGGATGTTATAATTAAATTTTGACATTTAGCAATCGTGATCATGAACATATCCGTGTTAGGTGACCTGTGACGGTAAACCTTAATGAAGATGGTCTTTATGTTTCCACCCGTGTTTTGGTCTACCGTCGTCACTATGTCCAGTTGGAGTA
Organism: Diploptera punctata; assembly: GCA_030220185.1. Classification (NCBI taxonomy): domain Eukaryota; kingdom Metazoa; phylum Arthropoda; class Insecta; order Blattodea; family Blaberidae; genus Diploptera; species Diploptera punctata. The sequence goes on along the minus strand of JASPKZ010008381.1, from coordinate 421,307 downwards.
TATTGGAACGCCAATTTTGGAAGTCTATTTCTTTCCATTCTTCTTAGGTGACTTTTCCATTCTCGTTGATATCTTTCTATATCTTCATCTAAACTTGCTAGTCTGATAATAGTGTTCCTTTGGTGATCCAGTCTATTAATTCCCAACAGTGAACTTGAGAAACGCACTTGGCTTACTCTAAGTTTATGAGAATTTATTTTATTTAAAATCCACATTTCACATCCCTATTTGAGAGCAGTTTTTGACGTAACGTTATGTAAATCTTAGTTTTGTATCTGTCCTCATCTGTTTACCAAAATGTCTTTTTAATACACCATTCATTTTATTATATTTTTGTAATTTTTAATCAATGTCACTATTATGTTCTGCAAATACAGTTCCTAAGTATGAGATACCAGACACTTGTTTTATAACACTGATCGACAAAAATGAACTTTTTTTCTTTCACAAGAATAAAAATATGAGATTTTAGAAGTATTTTTCATCCTGAATTTAAATATCATTTCGGTTTTTTTCCTATCAGGCAAAAGCTTTGTGTTATATCCATTTAACGTTTTTATAATTTTTAATAAAATCCATCTAACTCTAACTCATTCTGACTTACCTAGAACATAGTAGATAGTGATTTTTGGGCATATTTTGCATCTGGAACATCTCTCTTCTTGGTCCAACAGTAGTCAGCAGCATATAAGAACTCCACTTGCCTTGGTACCTCTTTCATTGTGGAAATTTGTTGATGAAAACGCTAACCGTGCTCATCAGAGACAGCCCTTAAAAACAGCTTGAAAATCGCTAGATATAAGGTAAAAGTTCCTACGACAGGTCAAAGTGAATGCTGAAGTCAATTTTAAAAAAGTTGCTGTCACAAAAATAACTGTGCCTGATGGAAACAATTCTGACTGCATATCTGAATTCAGCATGAACACATGCACTAGATTCACTAATCAGATTTCTTGTGAAGAAAAAACCTGACCAGTGTAATATTTCCACCAATCTCAATTTTCACTCTATGTTTTTTTTTTCCACACGTTCGTTCTCATTGCTTTAGATTTTGAAGAGGAAATTTTCTTATTATATTTGGTGGCAATTTTGAATAATTGATACACTGTTATTTTTAAGCTGTCTTCGGAATCTGTTAATATTACTTAATAATTAGCATATAATATGGATTGTACTGTTTTATTTCTAGTTATCAACATTCCTCTATTTACTATTTATTGAAATATTCTGTTTATATATATATATATATATATATATATATATATATATTGAATTAGAGTGGAGAAAGTCCACATTCTTGATGAACACCTTTACTTGTGTTTATATGTTCTGTTACTTCTCCATCTGGTAATTTAATTTTGATTTTATTGTCATCAGTTTTATCATTCCTTTGATTAGGTTTTTTCGAGTAATAAGAAGTCCCCTGGCTTTGTTACCAGCCATCCGCAGAGCAAGACTAGTGGAAGGTCTTCTACGTTATAGCCTCTAGCCAGGCGTTATAAATAGCGTTTAGCAATGTAGGTCAAATATGATATACAAGGAAGGAAATTAATTTTGTTTTTTGGTGGAATGCCTGTGTGGCGAAGTTGGGAGTGCGCTAACATATAGAATTAGAGGTATTGGGTTCAAATCTTGGTTCATGTGATTATTTTTATTTTCATTTCATATTTGGCATTCATTTTCAAATGTAAAAATTTGATCATAACATCTATATATATATATATATATATATATATATATATATCCATCCATCCATAGTAATTCTGCCCGAAGGCAGGTCCTTCACTGCAATCATAGCATTTTCATGCTATGCTTGCAGCTTTACTAGGGAATTGTGTAGGTGTGGTAGCTTCCCGTAGAATTAGAGGTATTGGGTTCAAATCTTGGTTCATGTGATTATTTTTATTTTCATTTCATATTTGGCATTCATTTTCAAAAGTAAAAATTTGATCATAACATCTATATATATAATATATATATATATATATATATATATCCATCCATAGTAATTCTGCCCGAAGGCAGGTCCTTCACTGCAATCATAGCATTTTCATGCTATGCTTGCAGCTTTACTAGGGAATTGTGTAGGTGTGGTAGCTTCCCGTTGCTTTCCACGCCTGTGAAGGATGATAATGGTAATGATAAGGATGATGATGATGGCCATATGATTTCGGGGACCGTTGAGCCTTAAAGTTTTCCTGACATTTGTCTTACAGGTGAGGAAAAACCCCGATAAAAACCTCACCCAGAAAAACTGTATATATATATATATATATATATATATAGTCCACCGCTTGTGGTCTCGAGGTAGCGTGCTGCCTTGTCACGCAGCGGGCCCGGGTTCGATCCCCGGTCGGGGCAGTTATATATATATATATATATATATATATATATATATGTCAGTTATCGCTCTAGCGGGAGCAATTATTACGATTCAAAATCAATTTTGGCATGTAAGAGTTAATTAAATAAAATAAAGTCGAGTACGTTAAGAAGCAAAATCATAATATTAGGTGCAGGAATTCATCGGAAACTAAAATTTAAAAATCGACCTACCGACACAGTTTTCGGTATTTCACAACAACTACTAAAATAAACTGAGGAAGATATTCTCCACAAATCAATGAAATCCGTCAGTTAAAAGTGAAGGGTCGCCAGAAACGCGAAATTGAAAATACTGTAGCAACCGCTATGTTTGATTCGTCGCAATGTAAATATAGAATTTAATTTTTACCCTTAAATTGGAAATATATCTTATGTTACATTAATTTAATTTATTTGGTATTTTTATAGGTATTACAAATATTAATCTGTAAATATGATTTAAATTTGTTTCTAATTATACCATTTGTAAATAGGCAATGATATACGGTTATGCACGACTTTTCTCTGCCGTCTAATACTTGTAGATAAGCTGGCATCAGAAACTGATTTTCTCTAATATAAGAAAATAAATATAATTGGGACCATAATTCGACTTGCTAAGAAATTCGCTTAGTTTACGCATTTCTTGCATGACGGATTTTTTGATAGTCATAGGCAAAATTTAAATCTGTTTCAACATGCGTACTGTACATTAAAAAGAATAGTATCAGCTGGAAAATTTTATACAATCTACTTATTTTTCTCCATAGCATTTTAACCTATCACTTCATTGATAATTGTACATACCCCACGTCAACCAACAGCCTGACAGTGAGCGCAGTGGAGTGAGGCGGGGGGCCGTGAGGACGACAATCTGTGAGGATTATCCATTCCACAAAATCAAGGGTTGTATTTTTTCCCTGTAGTATACATTAGAGATTTAGCACTAGATTAAAGTGTCTTGCAGCTAAGATCTTGGACACGATCATGGTATATTACAACGTCCCTTACTTATTTACTTACTGGCAATATCGAAACCGTAGGTTCATGGCCGCGCGGACACAACCTCTCCATACATCCCTATCCTGAGCTAATGCTTTCCAATCATTCCCTCAAATCATAGTTAATGTTATTCTCCGCGCCTCATTCTTGGTCTACCAACTGGGCGTTTTCCCTCTGGCTTTCCTACAAGAAGCTTCCATGCACGTCTTTCATTCCCCATACGCGCAACATGTCCTGCCCATCGCAGTCTACGAGACTTATCTGTTCTTATTATATTCTGGCTTCTCATAAAGACCATGTAGTTCATTGTTATTTAGTCTTCTCCATTCACCTGTCTGTTCATCTCTCTTTGGCCAAAATTGTCCTAAGTTCTTTATTCTCAAATACTCGTAATCTTCTTTCCTCCCTTAAAGCAGGAGCCCATGTTTCGCATACATATAATATAACTGTTAGAATAATAGTTTTATATATTTTCAGTTTATCGTATTTTGAAAGGAGTTGGGACATCAAAAGTCTGTGCAATGCATAATAGCACGCATGTCCAGAATTGAATCCATGTTTAATTTTTTGTGCATCTCGTTCCTATTTGTGATTATTGTTCCTAGGTATTTGAATTCACCCACTTCCTCAAACTTTCCCTCATTTGTCATTAGCTGTCCATTTCCATTGTATAATGTATTTCTACGTGTGACCATAAATTTAGTTTTATTGATTTTACTTCCACTCCTAATTTCTAAGTGTTACTCAATAGTGTGTGCGTGTTGTCCTTTAGTATCTGCTCGCTAACGGCCAATAGTATACATCAATCCCATAGAAACGTATGACGTTCCTATCGATTTAGGCCTGCAATTGTTGACAGTTCCCTTGCGAATGTGGAACTAGAGAACTATATCAGGTTAGGAGAAACATACTATACAGTTGTGACGTAAGTACAGTTAATATGATGAGAATAATCCCGTGCATACAATTTAATGTTAACATTTACATAATGCAGAAACACTCAGAATGTGTAGATGTGTAATCTAGCAGTGCAAGTCGTTGCAGTAACTATATATTTAGCAAAACTGCATTGCATAATGGTTTTGTGTATAATTTTACACAAATTCTAGAATCTCTGATGTAATATTTCACAACGAAAAAGCATTCTGTATCCATGTTGACGTGGTGAATAACAAATAGACACCCATCACGTGTTTAATTGCACGAAAGTTTGCAATTTATTACCAACTGTGAACCTAAATAATTTGGTAACATAATTTAAATTAATTTCAACTTGTCACATTTTGATATACAGTATAATGTTAGGTATTTCTATAAATGCTAACTTAAAAAGTCATCCAAGAACTGCGCTAACGAAGTGAATTCTTTAATTGGAATTCATGATCCATTTTTGCTTGTTTGCTCGATGTATCTTTTGTTTCGATAATTAAATCATCATCATCATGAACAGTTACGGTTAATGTTTTTATTAGCCTGTTCCTGTTTGCTCCTGATGAGTCTATAGTCTCCATCTTGTCAGTGGTCGTCAAATATTTCGTTTACCCTTCGGTTTGTAGATTAAATCTTGCCTAGGAATTCTGTCCTTCGTCATTCTTCTTATATGCAGTAGCGAATTTTGTTGGTATTCTGTAATTACCTATACTGTATTTATTGCAATATTTTTTTCCTGGTTGATTTCGTATACGATCCATACGTGTTACTCCCATTATATGTCTGAACTGCTTACAATCTTTGCGTGTGTCGCTTTTTCTCAGTATCCATATTTCACTGCTAAATTTTAAGGCTGCTTTTACTGTGATATTGTGAACTCGTAATTTTGTAAAAAGAAGTCATATGTTTCCCAAAGTGGCGTTTAGTGGTTCCGTTAATTTTATTGCATATTCTATATCAGGTTCGAATTCTGATATCAAATTGTATTTAAAATTAGTTACCTGTTCAAAGATATTACAATCTAGTAAAATTAATGAAATGCAAATATTACCATAATTGTATGAATAATTGTAATAATCTGAAATGTACATATTTTATATTTAAATAAAGAGAAGCCTAGTGTCCGGATTTGACCCTCCCAATGTAGAGTCATCCGAAAGCCAAACTTGGCATGATCCCGCGTGATCGACTATTCCGATTGAGGTTTTAAGCGGTTTCTCTCATTTCAAGAGGAAACCCAAAAGGTCCGCTTCCGACACCACTCTGTTAACTAACTTGAAATTTAAATAAACATTTTTAACCGGGGCTAATGTGTTTTAGAGAAAACCGGTTTTCTACCTGTAAAGTAAAACCAAAATGGATCGCTCACCGCCAACACTTAAGTGATGGCCATAGAGCTTTCCATCCATCCATCCATCTATCCATCTACCTATATATATATATATATATATATATATGGTCATCGTTTTTGCTTTTTTTTACATGAAATTCTTATATTATATCGTTTTACAATATTACTTTATGTATGTGCCTGATTTGTAATTCGTTTTCTGATTGTGCTAGTAATGGCTGGTCATCCGCATAGAGACAAGTATTTAATTTATTTCGCTTTGTTAGGTTCAATACACTCGATATTTGTCCTTGAAGTTCCTGTATAATTTTATTGATATATACGTTAAATAACACTGGTCAACACGATTGTTGTCTCATGAGTGCAAATAGTTATATTTAATGCAGTTTTTTTATCGTGTTTTCAAATATGTATTCGGAATTTCCGCATCACACAAAGTTTTTTATTTCAATTTTAATTAATGGATTTAAATAATGATTTTTTAATAAAAGCTTTTTCGTCCATTTGTCCATTGTAAAATAAAACCAAATGAGCTAACTCAGGAGATTTCACCTATGGAAAAGATATATCAAGGCAAATGGAATCCTAAAATGGTGGCCGATTATAGTTGGACCATCAAGAGGGATGCCCCACAGGTGAAATATAGCAGAAAATTGTCATTTCGTACTTTCTAGGTGAGTCCGAATGTTCGAATGTTATGTAGTTACGAATGTAGAAAATACTAAAGTGTTTGAAATTATAAATTCCATTCTCTTGGAAACCTTGCGTGATGGAGAAAACCCGATACCATATTTGAATTCAGGAGAAAAAATACTATCAGAATCACATATTTCTCTTTCTGAGTAAAAAAAAAATTGTTGCTCAGTGTAATAGAGGGGAGAGCCCACAGCCTTGGTGTACACCTTTATTTATGTTAATTAAATCGTAATGAAATGATACATGTATTGAGTCACTTAAACTTGTTTTCTTGTGTTACAGTTCCCATCGTGGACGTGCAAGGTGTTCTGGGCAAGAAGGCATTGATGCCGTGTGATATAACTCCTAGAGACAGAGATGACACGGTGTATATGGTCCTCTGGTTCAAGGAAGCTGATGGAGAGCCTCTCTACAGGTATGTAAAAATATAAACCTTATTCTAGTGTCTGTTGTAAGGCAACGGATTTTTATAAGTACTACAAAATACGATTAAACAGAGTTTATACAGGGTCTACATTATATGTTGTAACCGCGCGAGAAGTGTTTTCATTCTCCGCTAAGATGCTCGCATTAGCCGCATTCGACACGCGCGCGGCTTCCCTATTTTAACTTGTATAAAGACTGTTACAATTTACCTTGCCTTATAACATATATGTTGAAAGTGTTGTCCGCCCAATCTAACAACTCAGTAGTTGCATTATTTCTCTCTAGATTAAATTACAGATTTGAAGCTGGATTTTACTCTGCTGCAGTTAAAAACAGCAGATTTTTTTTTTTAAATCGGCCTTAGTACATAACTACACTTCTCTGGAAGAAATTTAAATATAGGTTTCGGCATACAATGAGTAACAGTTCCCTTGTTGGACCAATACTGGACATCATAATAAAATAATGCACCAATACATTTTTGAACGATCTTTTTGTGAGAAAACTACATTTGCGATTCAAAACATAAAAGATATTTTGATTATATTGTTGTTCTTCGTTTTTGCCCTTTTGACTTACAGCATCGGGATGACTCAATCCATGTTTTTCAGATCGTTCTGCCGTTTTGAATCCTTTTCAGTTCTCGTATACTTTTCAGTTCACTTTTTCTGCTCATCTACAGTGCGATCAGTATAGCATTGGACAGCAGACGCGGGGTTTGTGCTGTGCGGTGACGAAGGCTTACACGTGCAGACACGGGACTTGAAATGTGCGCAGAACTAGCGGTATACAAGCACATCCCACGCATTCATGGTCGCAGTCATATTGTGTGCTTCCAGTGGATAAGGTGCTGGCTGGCTTTTCCTTGTGTACTGAATGGCATGTGTATAAGTTAATTCAGTTTTAAAATGTGTATCTTATAAAACAGCCGTGTATAAGTGTATAGTGTAAACTGCATAATGGCTAATCATTTTTCTACTGAACAACGTGTATTTATTTATGATCAATATTTGAATCACAGAACCCGGAATCACACAACATTATGATCAATATTTGTTAACTCAGTCTGTCAGCCAAGTACGAATACGTTTTGAAACACGATTTCCGGGTGTAAACAATCCGTCACGTTCAACAGTCCATAATCTGTACAACACATTTTATAAAGAGGTGTCAAAAATGTATGGACAATGAAGGGGAACAGTTCCAGCACCTGCCTCAATAAAGTTGGTAAGTACGACAATTTGTAAAATAGTTACGAAAATGTGTATGGTTGTATCACCGCGATCCTACTCTGTACGTTCTCCGCCGCGAGTGCGTCAGCAGTGTGTAGTGAAATTCCCACATCTGGTGTCCAGTGCTATACGGATCGCACTGTATATACTAGTATGTCTTCCTAGGTCTTCTTCTTATTCTCCTGCCCTCTGAAAGAGCATCGATGATTTGCTTTTGTTTCTAGTCACCTCCGTTTCCTCACATAGTCAAATAATTTTAATATTTTTCTTTTAATATTTTTTGATTGAATTTACCAAAAGTAATTCTTACTTAAAATCAGCGCATTTATATTACTTCCACTCTGTATAGTTAACTCAAAGCAAATTATATACATTTTTGTAAACGTATTTCAGAAGAATGTACTTACTTACATACTTACTGGCACTATCGAACCCGTAGGTTCATGGCCGCGCGGACGTAAGCTCTCCATACATCCATATCCTGAGGTAATGCTTTCCAATCATTCCCTGTATAATCTACTTCCCTCAAATCATAGTTAATGTTATTCTCCCACCTCATTCTTGGTCTAGCAACTGGGCGTTTTCCCTCTGGCTTCCCTACAAGAAGCTTCCATGCATGTCTTTCATTTCCCATACGTGCAACATGTCCTGCCTATCGCAATCTACGAGATTTAACTGTTCTTATTATATCTGGTTTCCTATAAAGACCATGTAGTTCATTGTTATGTAGTATTCTCCATCCATCTGTCTGTTCATCTCTCTTTGGTCCAAACATTTTCCTATTCTCAAAAACTCGTAATCTCATTTCCTCCCTTAAAGTAAGAGTCCATGTTTCGCACCCATCTAATATAACTGGCAGAATAATAGTTTTATATATTTTCAGTTTAACGTTTTTTTAAAGGAGTTGGGAAGTCAAGAGTCTCTGCAATGCATAATAGCATGCATTTCCAGAATTGAGCCTATGTTTAATTTCTTTGTGCATCTCATTCCTATGTGTGATTATTGTTCCTAGGTATTTGAATTCAGCCACTTCCTCAAAATTTCCCTCATTTGTCATTAGCTTTCCATTTCCATTATATAATGTATTTCTACGTGTGACCATATATTTAGTTCAGAAGAATATATACAGTTTATAAAAAGAATACGTCACAATATTCTGAAATGCTGCTCTTAACGGTGCTTTAATATACGTGGTTTAGGCTACGACATATCTCCTCAAAAAAGTGTTAGAATTACTGAGTGACTAACATATGACATACGTATAATCTTTACTTGTAGGTGTACAAGATTGGCTGTTCCCTGTGCCTGGAGATGAATGAAACGCGAATTGGGGCATATGTCATTGTTTAACTGTGGATATTTTAATAATTATACCTATTATATTTCGAATTTCCTTGTTCTGGGCAGGCGTTTTACCTGTTCGATGTTTACGTTTAATAGACTGCGATGGTGAGGACATGTGGCACGAATGAGGAATGAAAACTTCTTGTAGGAAAATGAGAGCGAAACGCCCATTTAATAAACAAAGAATGAGATGGGAGAATAATATTAACCATAATTTTACGAAAGTAATTATACAGGGGATGATTGGAAAATATTAGGTCAGGATAGGAATGTATGGAGAGATTATATCCGAGCCGCCATGAACTACGGGTTCGATAGTGCCTGTGAGTTAGTTATGAAATATCACATATACGATACAATTATGAAAATAAATGTATTTTCAATCTATGGGCTACATGTTGTTTATAGGAAGGCAGATATAATAACAGTTAAATATTGTAGACTGAGATGGGAAGAGCATATGGCAAGAATGGATAATGAAATAGGTGCATGGAAGCTTCATGTAGGAAAACCAGAAGGAAAACATGCATTTGGTAGACCATTAATGAGATGGAAGAATAGCAATAACCATGTTTTGAGGGAAGTAGATTATACAGAGTTCCGCGCCGTAGCCTAGTTGTTAAGGCAATACTAATAAAATGCACTGTTAAAACCGTTGAGGTGGATAGTCATAAAATAAAATAAGTTAAAATGTACCTTCTTAGGTCCGAACCGTCGTCCTCAACTTATAAAATATGTATTCTTTTTGTCTGAAGGCCTTTCAGAATATCCGTTCCATCTTCAGCAGGTCTTTCTTCCCTACATAATTTGATGTGGTGGTTGATGGTGCTGGTCCTATGTGGTGTTAAGACCAGCACCATCAACACCATATAAAATAATGTAGCGAAGAAAGACTTGCTGTAAATGGAACGGATATTCTGAAAGGCCTTCAGACAAAAAGAATACATATTTTATAAGTTGAGGACGACGAATCGGACCTAAGAAGGTACATTTTAACTTATTTTATTGTTAAGGCAGGATGCATTGGCACAGAGCTAGGGGAATTACGCTGGTTTGAGTCTGATGGGGGCAGAAATTTTCTCATGAAATTTCGGCCAGTATTGGACCTATACCCATCACCTTGATGTAGTTGGATAGCTACAATAAATAGCGATTTCTGGTTTAGGAAACCAGCTGTAACTACTGGGGGACTCTCTGTGATTAACACATGTGGATGTGAGCCCAGCAACCGGTCGATAATCAAATGGCCTTATAGGCCTATCGCGCCATGGAGTATGTATATTATAGAGGGGATGATTGGAAAATATTAGATCAGGATAGGGATGTATGGCGAGCTTATATCCGCCGGCCATGAACCTACGGGTTCCATAGTGCCTGTAAGTTAGATAGTTAGTTGATATATTTTCAATAACTGGTATAATCGGACCATCAATTTGATTTGTTTAGGAATTCACTGTGTTTACACAATTGCGTTTTTTTTTTCACGCGCTTTATATTAGCTTGACCTATATCTGTCCATCTATCTATGTAACGGAATCTTTGAACACGATTTTCACCCACTTAAAAACATTGGATCGACTTGAAACTTTGCATAATTGTAAAGGATCCATGACAATACAATAATTTCATTATTATTTTCTAAAATCCTGAAATCATCTCCAACACATCTAGAACAAAACTAGAGTTATGTACAAAACCATAATTTTACCATCAAAAGCGTCGGGTGCTTTTTATGGTTTTTAAGTTTTCTTCTTAGAGACTTTACTGTTACCAATATCTGTTTATTATTACATATATATTGTTTTTGTTGACCACTTTAATTTTATCCCAAGCGTGTTGGAAATTAAAATTATTTTTCATTTTTTAGTTCGGTTTTCTAATAAAGCGTGTTGTTTTAGTTTTTTTAAGCTATTATGTATTTGTAATATATGTTTATCAATAACCAAGTACGACGCAATGTGTCTACCATATTTGAAATCAATTTGGTGAGTGTTGAAATGGGATTGCAACCGATTGATGTATGTTGTGGTAGAGCGTGATGTATTCGTGGTGTGTCCACTAATATTTTCCCATGAATTTGTATACTCAATCTTGCCTCTATATTGCTTTCATATGCATCCCGCATTCATTACAATGTTAATGAATTAGTTAATAAATTATTATTCAATTATGGCATATATACACAAAACATAAGGCCATTTACATTGCTTTGTTACTGTAATGTGCATTGGTTGCTTAAAGTATTATATCGCAAAATGGATATTGTATAATTGAAGTTAACTTGTGCATAATAAAAATGTTTAATATATGAGTCTCTTTAAAATAACTAGGTATTGTATAGAATATTAAATTGAGAATATCATCGTTAAGTTCTAATAATAATAACAATAATAATAATAATAATAAATAATAATAATAATAATAATACTTTTAATACTTAATACAGGCTTTCCACTTTACAGCAGTTTGCCCTTGATTCCTGCTTTCCAGAGATTCCTGTCTTCCCATTGACCATCTTCTATACCCCTCTTCATCATGGCATCATATATTCCCTCATACCATGCTCTTCTACTTCTCCCCCTCTTCCTTCTGCCTGGTACCATCCAATCCAACACCTGTTTAGGCCACTGGTCTTCCGACATCCATTGTACATGTTCATACCACTGTAGAGCTCTCTTTGTTATCTTATTGATAACAGTTTCTTGTGCATCCATTTCTTGTCTGATATATGTATTTCGAATATGTTGTAGCCTGGATGTTCTCATACTAATACTAATACTAATACTAATAATAATAATAATAATAATAATAATGATAATAAGAAGAATAAGAATAATAATAGTAATAATACTACTACTAATAATAATAGCTTGATTTTATCTGGCAGATTTAAGGCCTTAAAGCCTTGTGTACCACTTAACCAGGTTAAAAAAATACAAAAAATATTCTTACATATAAATTATAATAAACATAAATATGCATGGTACGTCTACAATATAATTATTATTTACAAAATATTTGATTCTATCTAGAGTTAACGATTAAAATGTGGAATGTACAAGATAGAGAAGTCAGATTATGGTGGGATAAGTATATTTGGAAAGACACAAATAAAAATATATTGGTAAAACATCGGTGGACTCTGTGAAATATATGAAAGTGAGGTATGGACAATCAATGAGTGCTACAAAAATAGACTAATAGCTCTATAAATTGATTATTTACGCAGAAGTGCGTGAAAGTCAAAATTAGAACATGTCAAAAATATGGAAATTAGAGTCAAATGGAAGCAGAAGAAATCATAATTAAAATAATTGAGAAGGAATTAAAATGATTAGGGCATTTTAAGAATGGAAGATGAGCGATGGCCAAAACAACTATATCAATGGCAACCGACCAGATAGAAGAAAAAAGGCAGACCGAAGTTAACTTTGGAAGAAAGTGTGAGGATAGCAATGCAAGCAAGAGAGTTAATCATTGAAGATGCCCAAGTTCGTAAGCTTTAGAAGTTTGGCACGAGCAGACGGCAGCAGTTATAAGAACCGGAAGATAGATAGATAGATAGATAGATAGATAGATAGATATATAGATATATAGATAGATAGATAGATAATAATAATAATAATAATAATAATAATACTTTATTTATTCTGGCAGAGTTAAGGCCATAAGGCCCTCTCTTCCACTCAACCAGCACAAATACAAATAAATATTCGACAATTATAGATATACACTGTACTAATTATAAACAGTTAAAGATACAATAAATGTAGCAATGTAAATGTCATGTACAAACAACATTTCATAGGGTAATAACAATAATGATACGATAATAATAATAGTAATAATAATAATAATATAAATATGATACATTATACGGGAAACACCAATTAATATATATATATAGATAGATAGATAGATAGATAGATAGATAGATAGATAGATAGATAGATAGATAGATAGATAGATAGATAGATAGATAGATAGATAGATAGATAGATCGTAGAGACTCCCAAAAGTTATTAGACGAAATAACTGACAGCTACATCGAACCCGTAGGTTCATGGCCGTGCGGACATAACCTCTCCATACATCCCTATTTTGATTTAATGTTTTCCATTGATTCCGGCCGTGATTTATCTCTCTCAATTCACGGTTAATGTTATTCTCCTAGCTCATTCTTGGCGTACCTACTGGGCGCTTTCTGTCTACTTTTCCTACAAGAAATTTCCATATACCTCTTTAATTTCCCATTCGTGTCACACAAGTGATTTTTCTTTGTTTATCCCGTTTTGGATGATGTGGTCACGAAATTAGTGAATGTTGGGATGTGTTATGTAATGAATGAGTCATGAATTATTAAAAATTACTATAGTTTTTTTCTTTATGGACGCCGAATATATAAATGCATAATGGGAGCTTATTTTACTTGCAGTAAGAAAACGGTACATTTCCTGACAAAGGATCATATTCAAAACTTTTTTTTTAGAGTCCCCTCTAAAAGCACTAGAAATTTGTAGTGGGAATTTCCGAATACTCTGTATATAAAGTCTGTGTGTGCGTTTGTTTCGATACAAAACTCGGTAATAGTAATTGGTTTAATTAATATAGAGTTCGTTAACTAGATAATCAGAAAATTAAGAGTAGGAATTCACCGAAACGATACTTCAATCTTCTTCTTCTTCGGTACTATAGCAAATAGTTTAGCTCTAAACTCCCGAACAACAGCTCGCCATTCTGTATTGTAATTTACTGTGTATTTCCAATTATTTTTTTCAGTTCTTCTCAAATCAATATCCACGTCAACCATCCATCTAATCCTGGGTCAACCGCGTCTTCTTTTAGAATCAAGTTTTACATCCAGAAATACCCTCGTGTTTGTTTTTATGTCCATTCTACATACATGTCCCAATCTCTTGATTCTTCTGGCTATAATATCGGCTTTGAGATATATATATATATATATATATATATATATGTGTGTGTGTGTGTGTGTGTTTGTTATTGTATAGAGCTTTGGTTTTCCAGTTAATTGTAATTCGCCAAACTCCATTATCTAAAGTTGATCCGTGTATCTTCCTCAAAATGTTTCTTTCTCAGGTGGACACATGTGCTGTAACATAATGAAACTTTGGTAACTAACTGGCAATGTCGAACCCATAGATTCATGGCCGGGCGAACATACGATCTCCAAACATCCCTATCCTGAGCTAATGTTTTTCAATCATTCCCTGTTATAATCTACTTCCCTCAAATCATGTTTAATGTTATTCTCAGCCTCATTCTGGGTCTACCAACTGGGCGTTTTCCCTATGGTTTTCCAACTAGAATCTTCCTTACACATCTTTCATTTCCCATTTTGCCACATGTCCTGCCCATCGGAGTCTACGAGACTTAACTGTCTTTATTATCTACTGTCCTATGAAGACCATGTTGCTTACTATTATGTATTCTTCTCCAGTCGCCTTTCTGTTCATTTCTCTTTGGAAAATATTTTGTTAAGAACTTTATTTTCAAATGCTCGTAATGTTCTCTCTTCCCTTAAAGTAAGAGTCCATGTTTCGCATCCATATAATATAACTGGGAGAATAACAGTGTTATATATTTTCAGTTTAATGTTTTTTGAGAGACGTTAGGAAGACAAGAGTCCCTGTAATGCATAATAGCTTGCTATTTTGGAATTGAGCCTATGTTTAATTGCTTTGAGCATCTCATTCCTATTTGCAATTGTTGTTCCCAGGTATTTGAATTCAACCAGTTCTTCAAAACCTCCCTCATTTGTAATTAACTGTCCATTTCTATTATAACCTGTAATATATCTATATGTCTTAGGGTTTAGGTTGTTTTTATCCTTACAGTGGGTTTTAGGAGGGATTCCTTTATAATTATGGTAGCGATGAATTTTAATTATCACTTAAGGCACAAACAACTTTAGTTATAAGTTAGTATACAGTAGCATGAAATCTGTTTTTCAGGAGCGGTCGTAGATTATTGATTTTAATAATTTATCTTAAAATGGCAGGCGTAGGCCTACTATGAATGTCAAACTATTGATTTTTAACATTTTATTAGTATAACAACCGAAGTATCAAGTTTATACATGATATAACATGAATTTTGCAATGACACTTTTTTGGGCTGAATATCGTAGGAAGGAAGGAGCATTTACAAAACTATCTTAAATACATGACATATTCCAAAATCTAACTCTTAAGTAGAGAGAGTGTGTAACAGTTTAAAGAATTTAATAGACTTTTCAAATCGTAATTTTGTTCTTTCCCTTAAAACTCATACTTGGAAATATTTTAAAAGTGCAGAAGTTCACATTTAGGCCTAATTAAAAAGCTTTAAGTATTCGTTAATATGACAGGAGACAATTTTGAAAATAAAACATTATGGAAGTATTTAAAAAAATATGTTTATAGAGATCTACTTACATGATGGTTCTGCCTCCTTCCATCACACACTCCCTCATCATGTCCATAGTCTCCAGATATATATATTTTTACATCAATAATATTTTCAAGGTTTGAAAAGGAGAGTGAAAGTATTGTTCTGGAGTTTACCAAATTTGCTATCTTTTAGCTTTCACTTTTTCGAAATACCATTTATAATAAATGTATTTGTTATCTTCACTTTTCAAAATACCATCTTCTTCTTCTTCTTAAACATAAATTATAGGATTTTAATCCTGTTTATTTCCAAAATTACTCCTCGGAGGAAGACGTATTGGATGTGCATGCACTGTCTATCCATGTCTTGCTTGGTCTTCCTCTTGTTCTTCTCCCGTCCATTTGTCTATCTTCTTTAGCTCTTTTTATACCATCTAAATATGTCAATTATTATTTGATATAAATATATATCTTTCTCAAATTAAAAAAAAAGGTATTTTCTTTTAAAATCCAAAGACATCATTTATGATAATTATTAGTTGCAGTAACTAATTAATTCCGTTAATTTCCCTTTAAATATTAAAGTGCGTTTATAACAATATGTGAATTCTGACGTAATATGTGTCCAAATCTTCGTAGATGCCTTATTCTTCACCGTTACTACTACATCTGTCTCTTGATACAACATTCTTTATTCTCTGTTGCTTGTCATTCTCCATCGCTCGTTTTCTTTACTATTTTCTGCTTTAATACATAATATAATAAAAAGTTTTGAAATGAATATTTTCTTTGTAGTTTCCAAGAGTTGTAAAGTTAGAACATCGTCACCTCTTGTGTAGATTAACTCGTGTTACTGCCCCTTTAAACATATACAAGCCCGTGGTACTAATTAAACGGGAGCTCTTTGCCACGACTTAGCGCTTTTCTTTACTTCAAGTTTTGCCCTGGATCATCAGTCACTTGAGCATCCACCTTACACAAACTTTATATAGTGATCAACGCTTTATTATGATTTTAAGCTACTTTCAGCTAAAGCTGTAATTTCAACACAAACTTTGCTCCTCTCAAAATAAACTTGCCTGGCTTCATATTTGCATTTAAAATTTCGTATTTTCTTTATTACATAATTATTTACTAAACTTTGCCTTTAATAACATTGGATAATATTTAAAACATCTCTCATCTTTACAATAATTTAACACTTAATTGCGTAATGTATCCTATAAGATAAATAAAAATGTTTCACTATAACTAACAAGGGAACCGTCAACCATTGCATGCCGAAACCTGCATTAACTTTTCTTCCAGAGACGCGTTGTGATGTACCAAGGCCGTGCCCAAAAAAATATCTGCCGCTTTTAACTGTAAGGCACAGAAATCGAAACCAGAATCCAGCAATGGTAACCCTCTTTGCGAAGTAGAGAGACCTCCCTGATTGGATAGAGCGGAGTAGAATGAGGCGGGACGCGACGCGGACGGCAGGTTGTGAGGGATATCCAGTTCACCAAATCAGGAGTTGTATTAGTTCCCTGTAGTTTAAATGAGAGACGTGACGCTGGTTTTGTGTATCTCGCTGTTAAAAGCGGAAGATAATTTTTGCGCACGTCCTTGGTACATCACAACACATTTCTGGGAGAAATATCAAAGTAAGATTCGTTTTGCAATGTTTGACAGTTTACTTGTTGAGAATATCGGAGAAATTTCAAACAAAATCGGCACGTTTATAACATTTAATCTGGAAAAGGTTGAATGGAGTTTAAGACACATAAAAAACATGGAATTTTGCCATATGTAAAAATAATAATAAAGACCGATATTGGTGTCGAATTACATATATTTGAGGCAGTTAAGCCCATTTGTGACATTCTCGGTGACATCCAAAATCAAATTTAAGTACCCAAACAAAGAAATTTGAGAAATAATGAGGTATTTTATTATAGTTACAAAAGAGAATAATAAATATTGAAATAATTTGTAAGTTTGTAATCACACTGCAGTTGCAAGCTGGTGCCAGATGGTGTTACTGGCTGGATTGGGTCCGCGGCTGTGTTGGAAATATTTCCTGCGTGTTAGGCAACCCATGGTATTTCCGACACACAGAGAGTAAAGCAGCAAGATCGATATACGATATTGCAGCGAGAGTTGCCAAACAATCGAACTTCTCGTAATGCTGTCAAATGCTTTCCGTTCTCTCTTGCATTTTCACACCTATCCCTATCTCTCTCTTCACGGAGAGAGAGGTCAGGGTGAACTGCTATTTAATATTAAAACTCCACAGTTTGTTTCACAATCTCACATTTCTGCTTTGTAATTAATTTTTGTAATCATTATTTGCTTCTTGAAACACAATGTGAATATATGTTTAATATATATTTTTTTTACCCCAGTGGAAACCATTCTAATGATTGACACTACGAAATTGGGACTGGAAATAAAACCAATAAACCAAACAAATAGTCGCACATAAAAATGCATTATGTAATAGAAATACACAGTTAATACAATTTAAGCGAACATTTGAAGAAGTGGCTGAATTCAAACACCTAGGAACAATAATTATATACCGGAATAAGATGCAGAAAAAGATATTAAACGCAGGCTTAATTCCACAAATGCACGCTATTATGCATTACAGTGACACTTGCCATCTCAAATTAACTAAAAATGACTTTAAACTGAATATAGAGTATATTATATGGATACAAAACACGAACCCTTATTTTAAGGGAGGTAAAACGATACGAGAATAAAGTTCTTAGGAAATTTTGGGATCAAAAAGAGACCAAGAGAAGCGGAGAAGACTGCATAACAGTGAGGTACACGGTGTTTATGGGAAAACCGTATGTAATTAGAAGAGTTAAGTCTCGTAGACTGTAAAATGGAGTTCATTGGCACGAATGGGTAATGAAACATTAATATGAAAACACGTTGTAAGAAAACTAGACGAAAAGCTCCCAGTAGGTAGGCCAAGAATGAGGTTGGATAATGTTATTAATCATGATTTGAGCGAGGTTAATTATCACCATCTTCTTCTTCTTCAAGGTATGGGCCTGTTGGCCCGTTCCGCTCCCCGGTGCACTACATGCCGCAGGCGCAGGTCGCCCTTCCAACGACGTTTCGGTCTTCCTACATATTGCTTTGGAGAGTTCGAGGTTTTTTATAATTCCTCTAGCAGGTAAACGGCCTGCTGCCGAGTAGTCCAATAGTGGGGCTATCACCTCAACGCATTTGAATATGCTTCCATCTGTAGAAACCCCAGATGGAGGGTTGCCTCGTCAGCTTGTCTCGCCTTTATTGAAGCTTGTTCTTTTTGCCGATCCAACCGCTGAAGTCTTCACCCGTATCCCTGGGCAGGGGCCCTCGTTATACCCCGAGAGATTGAGTCCTTGGCAGAAATTAGTCACTAAGATTCTTAGTGTTCACCCCCGCGGCGAGAACGCGCCTGTCAAG
Organism: Diploptera punctata; assembly: GCA_030220185.1. Taxonomy (NCBI): domain Eukaryota; kingdom Metazoa; phylum Arthropoda; class Insecta; order Blattodea; family Blaberidae; genus Diploptera; species Diploptera punctata. The sequence continues at coordinate 402,120 of JASPKZ010008381.1, read as the reverse complement.
AATTAACCAGCTGTATACAGTTCCGGCTTATGCCCCCTGTACACAGTGGGTCGGGTTAATAGCCTCGTCTAAAACCAATGCTAATGGCGAGGTTAATTATTCAGGTGATTATTAGAAAAAAATAACTAGCCTATTAATAAAGTCGTGCCTGAGGCGTAGCGGGGACGGATTCGATCTGTGGTGGGAAGTAATTTCCTGGGTGATTTTTTCAGAGTGTTTCTTCACCTATCAGGAAACTTTAAATCCCAAATAGTCCTCGAACATAATTTGGCCATCAGACACAGTAATTTCATAATCATAGTTTCAGTATGTATGTGTTAGTGTAATAAAATCGGGAAAGATTGGCATGCTACGAGTTATTGGTAAATCCAGAAAATTGGATAAACCTCGGTAAATTTCTGGACAAAACGCGAAAAATAAGGAAAACACTCATTCATGAATAAATATATGTTATCAAAATGCAATACCATTAATTATTAACAATTATATATAAATTAATTAGTGTATAATGCTATTGTGTTATTATTTAATTGTAATATTAATGTGTTTTCTTTATGTAATTCTAATGTTAATGTTTTTCTAGTGTATAATGCTATTGTGTTATTATTTAATTGTAATATTATTATTGTGTTTTCTTTATGTAATTGTAATGTTATTGCTGTTTTTGTTGTTTATTTTTCTTTACACTAGTAGCAATTATGACTTTATTGTAACGGACTGTCAACAGCACGTACGGGTTACTGCCCGTGCGACCCATATTTGTAAATAATATTGTAAATATCTTACTTTTTGTCTAATAAAGTCCTACTACTACTAGTGTAATAAATAAAATTTCATCTTCCAAAATTTAATATCCAAGAAATTACTGCAGGGTGCTCTAAAATTCCCCTTACAAACTACTAGGATTTTATAGAGGGGACTGAGTTGATAATATTTAGAATAGGAAACCATGGCTGGAAACTTACCGTTTCCGTACTACAGACGTTTTAAAACACGTTTTTGACGCGACCACTTTTACAAGTAATTTATTATGAGGCGTGACACAGTACATCACTTGTTTTACAATTCAACTCATTAATAATGAAAGAAACAAAATGGAAACTGAATCGTGACTTGCATTAATAAACCCGGATACACCCTCCACAATCAATTTTTGCAGTTTTCAAATTTTCGAAAAAAAAATTGACTTTTTTTTTTAAACACAGTATTGGAATACTTGATAGGGCAATTTTCGAATTAGACGAATCGCTAAGCTATTACTTGTTGAGACACGTGACTACGTTCACGCAATTTTTGTTTTCAAACGGCTGTAGCACGGAAACGGTAAGTTTCCGAACATAGTTTTGAATTCTAAATATTATCAACACAGTCTCCTCTACTTACTTACTTACTCACTGGCACTATCGAACCCGTATGTTCATGGCCGCGCGAACACAAGCTCTCCATACATCCCTATCCCGAGCTAATGCTTTCCAATCATTCCCTGTATAATCTACTTCCCTCAAATCATAATTAATGTTATTCTCCCGCCTCATTATTGGTCTACCAATTGGGCGTTTTGGGATACACGTCCAAGTCTGTAAGGGGAATATTAGAGCACCCTGTATATGTAAAGCCACATCACCAATACTATTAGATAGAGCAGTTAATATTCGTATGTTATAAGATTTTACATTCTGATAATAAATTACTAAGCAATACCAAACAAAACCTAAATGTCTTAATTGTCTGTGTATTCTCGGAAGTGCAAATTTCGTTGAGCTGATTACTCATCCAAGGAGGTTCTCCATCTCCTTATTTGGTCACAGAGGTATGCATGTATTCCAGATTTAAAATCCCTCGCAGATCGTGTCCCTGTAAGGCCCATGTGAGGTGGGATACGACATATAAATACTAATAAAGGAGAGGTTGAACTATGGTAAAAAGACATACAGTAAATGTATTCAGAATGTAAGCAAATGAAGTGAATATACAGATGAAGTTTAATCTAAAGTGTTTATATGTTTGTATTGGTTACAGTTTCGATGTGAGAGGTCGACAGTTCGGACAAGCCAAGCTGTGGTCCGCTCCTACAGCGTTCGGACCAAGAGCGTACTTTCGTACTGCGTCCACACCAGCACAACTCCTGGTGGACAACTTGGCTCTCACAGATGAGGGGATGTACAGGTGTCGTGTGGACTTTCGAAATTCTCCCACTCGTAACCTGAAGATAAACCTCACAGTTATTGGTAAGTCGCAAATTAATTTCCTTTATAACCTGTATTCATAAATTTTGTCGAACGCATAGTCAGAATTCACATTTGCTCGTGTAAAGGAGGTTACGTCCAATGAACTTAATTAATACATACGAGGGTTGTCATGACTCATGCCCCAACCCCCCTTATATATATATATACTAGAAATATATACTAGAAGTCCCGGCCACGCGTTGCTGTGGCTAAGGTATACGTTAAATATTTAAATTAAGTTGCTGTCTTTCAGCCTGATTACTTAAAACTAATACTTACACACGAAATTAATAATATTGAAAATAAAATAAACACTGAACACACTTAAATTATGAAATAATCAATATTTGTAATTTTATTGAAATTCGCGGTGCAACAAAAAGCACAGCCATCTGGATCTCTCTTTGTTAAATAATAAACCAATTACCTTACCAAATTACCTTACACCGCCATCTCTTAGAATCGTATGGAACTCACAGATAATTACACCGCCATCTGTTAGAATCGTATGGAACTCACAGATTATTATAACTCTTTGTTAAATAATGAACAAATAATTTGCAATAAAAATAATGCGACTATAAATTTAGTTATAAACTACCCTAAGTCTCAAGTTGGATCAAAGTACACAGAGTGTGCAAAATTTTATTAAAACGGTTCAGTAGTTAAGATTCCACCGCGGACAAACAACGTGACACACATTTTTTATATATTAAGATATACAAATGTAAATATTAATATAAATAGAGGAACCCGAAATTCCTGTGGACCCCATTTTGGAATTTGTTATTTTTCTTTTAATTAAAGAATTTTAATTTTGTTTAATTACAGTTATTATTATCAGTGTTATAGCTATGAAATAGCATTGTTATTTTATTCAAATATGGATACATCTACATAATTTATAAACTCTTTTACAGTACAAGAAAGGTCCACCCTAGCTTTTAGTCTATTTTTAAGTTTATTTACTCTATTAATTTATGCAGACAGATACAAATAATTCTGAAAGTATTTATGGCTGATCATAATTAAAAGCGTTGCTATTTGTTTAATGTTTTGAAAAATTGTTGTTGGTTATATCATTCACACGTCATTCATCTACATACAGAGATGGTCTTTGGGTTTAGTAAAATTACAAGGATATTAAATAAAATTATTTAAGTGCATGGTTTTTACAGATAGCATCCTCATTGATAAAATATACGTATTCGTGTAAAGTGGAACCAGGTCTACTTTAACCGCCTCATGAAGTATCCACATTAACCGAATTTCTTTGTTATTTTTAATTATTTTATACAGCCACCATGTCACATAATATCAAACCAAACCCGTCAGTATATTAAAAGAGCATGTACACAATATAACATATTTGGGAGTTTTTTCAACATTTGCAATATTCAATAGCAGGAATTAAGAATTAATTCTTAGCTTAAAAAAATTTAAAATGGTAATTTTCATAAATATCAAAATAAACCCTTCTTCGCACAATGAATAAAAGAAACTGGCCTCGAACCCGTCAAAAGTTGACGAGAGGAAGAAATTAAAATATTTTCTGTTCGAAGGCAGCACAAATTAAAGAAGATGTTAACAGGGTCCATTCAACCCTAAGGCTCAACATTACCTGAACTTCCTCTTTATGTATATTTGCAGGTAATAAAACATCTTGGGCCTGTCATAGGAATATTTGTAAATTCAGAACTGAAATTACTAGACACACAAATGAAATAAGCAGTGCACAAATCGTAGTAATTCACGCATTGATATGTGAAAATGAAAACTCTAGTTAACCTATAAAATTTGTAATTTAATTTAAAGTTATTGTATTTATTATTATTATTATTATTACTATTATTATTATTATTATTATTATTATCAGATTATATGTTTGCTCATACTGGCGTGGCTCAATGGTAGCATTGCCTGCATGTCACCAATGTTTACTCCCAAACAGGATTTCCAGAACGTTTTAGCCTGAATTCAGGATTATTGGAAGAATATGAAAAGTGGGAATTAAAATTGAACGTAAATATCAATATATGGTAATTAGTGATACAATTGAACCGATGAGTTGAAAAGGGAAGAAACTCCAAGTTCCCTACTTTTGAGAAAACCTTAAAAAAATACATATTTTTTTATGAATTACAATATTGATCTATTGCTTTCACAGAATGCAATTATAGCAAGAATTCATTTTTTTTTATTCCATACGTGTTTCATCGTTCTTCGAAGGTAGTGGAGTTTCTTCCCTTTTCAACTCATCTATTCAATTGGTATTTGAAGATTCCAAAGGTACCATTAATATTTGCAACAAAATGAAATTTGGGAGTTGAAATAAACCGTGTGGTTAATCACAAAATTAATTCTTTTATTGTAATTTAACACCAACTTGATAGTTAGGGTCGATCTGCAATAGCGATGTTGAGTGGAATTTTGTTGGGACTATTTATATTTAACTCATGCCTCCAATGGGAGTCACTGACCAGTCATATGTGAATGATTTTTTTATTTACAACCAATCACAGTCAATATTCACCTCGATTTTATTAATTTAATATTATCACTTTAAAATCAAGCTCATCCTTTTTAACATTCTGAATAGGTCAGAGCATTATTTTGCAGTGACTGTATGTGGCTACCAGATTGTATATCCATCCATAGTAATTCTGCCCAAGGGCAAGTCTTTCACTGCAATCATAGCATTTTCATGCTATGCTTTGGAGCTTTAATAGGGAATTACAGGTATGGTAGCTTTCCGATTGTATATATATAGTGCACGAATGCTACCAGATAGTGCTTGCGGGAAATAAGTTAATATGAAAACATTTGTAGCAATTGATTATACCACAAAAAAAGAAACCTCTGTATGCACTTTCTTAACATTAATTAATAACCTGTAATGATGTGTTTCATCTTTTCTCCACTAGGGTGCATTCTTAAAATATTGCGATTCTATTTGGCAATAAATATGATCTGGTTGCAGTGGTGAACAAAAAAAAATTTACGTTTCTCATTTTTTTTCAAACATCGCCCTTTACATTAAATATATAAATATTTTCAAATAAACTATATTTAAATAATGGTTTGTAGTAAACAGCTTAATTTTATTCGTTAAATAGCCCTAACAATTGCCACTCTTGATTTCCAAATTCCCTAGATAAATTTACTCCTCACTTCGTGAGTCGTGAATTTATCGATGATTTGGAAATCACTCGTGGCATTACTTATGATAAACATATTCAAAGAAACTAAAATCCATATTTATAAATCAATAGTAAGAAGTTTAATGACCTATGGAGTAGAAATGTGGACTATAAATGACAAATTAAAGTCAAAATTGTAATCTATAGAAATGTATTTTTTAAGATCTGTACGTAGCTCTAAATTAGACAGGATCACAAACAGTTTAATCGGTAGAAAAAATAACTTTAATTAAACAATTACGCGATTTGTGGGAAATAAACAATTGCAATGGTTTGGACGCGTGGAGGGGATGAATGAGAATCGATTGACAGTTAGGAGTTCGGAATGGATTTCAAATCTGAGGGGAACAAAGACGACTTGCATAGAGGGAATTATGAAATTGTGGAAGGACAGGAGGCTATTTAACATTTTTCAATACTGTTATTTTAACATAGTTGCAATAATGGATCATATTATAATATTATAATGATATTGTGAAAAGAAAAATTAATGTGTGAACCAGGAATTGAACCGTGGACCTCTAGTTCTCCAGACTAGTGTGCAGCCCACTACATCATATGTGGAAAGAATTGTTGGTGTTTGTGCCAGGTGTGGAATGATGTAGTGGGCTGCATACTAGTCTGGAGAACTAGAGGTCCACGGTTCAATTCCCGGTTCACACATTAATTTTTCTTTTCACAATATCATATTATGACAGGAGGCTGCAGGGTGGTGACTCGAAGGATGGAGATGTATAGAGGAAGAGAATCAAAAGTTGATATTGGGCACAGGAAGACGTTGTATACATTTAAAATCTGTTGAAAAAAATCGGGATTTTTACATAATAGAATTAGACCTGAAGTGTCATAAGCACAATAAGAAACTCAACTGAAACATAAATCTAATCAAAGTTCGGGGCATGGGTGCTTTCCTAGGGTGACGTTTCTTAATCAGACAAACTTCCTTACGCTTATTTTCCTACAGATGTCAGCGAGGGACATGTGGTTATTAAATCCCCTTGAGAAGATAAACTAAGGTATTTCTCTGATTAATGTCAATTAAATTTTGCTCAGAGATATTTTTATTCGAACCTGAGTTTCTTTTACGAGCCCGAAAATCTTCAGACTTGGACCCACAGTTAAACGTTCCTCCGGGAGAAATTGTCCCTAGGATTTTTCATCCTAAAAATCCATCTACCCCACTTGGGTTTGAACCCGCGACCCTTGGAAATAACATAACCACTAGTCCACCGTGGCCTACTATTCCTTTTACGAGTTCCTTAAAATAACACTGGCTCGACAAGGCTTTCTTCACAAGAAATCTGATTAGTGAATCGAGTACATTTTTTCATGCTGAATAATCAGGTATGTAGTCAGAATTTTTCCATCAGGCACAGTTTTTTTGTGACAGCTACTTTTTTAAAATTGAATTTTCTTTGGCCTGTCATAGGAACCTTTACCTTATATGAAGAGTTCCCTGTACCAGTATATGCAGATATGACCTTAACTCATAACTCTGATTCTGACGCTCAAACTGAAAATGATTCAGATGGAAATAAAAATGATCTTACATAAAATATGCCAGAAAATCACTATGTACCACTTTCTAGGTAAGTCATAATGAGTTAGAGTTAGATGGACTTTATTAAAAATTATAAAACATTTGAGTCCACCGCTATGGTCTCGAGGTAGCGTGCTGCCTTGTCACGCAGCAGGCCCGGGTTCGATCCCGGTCGGGACAGTTTTTCTGGATGAGGTTTTTATCGCGGTTTTTCCTCACCTGTAAAACAAATGTCAGGAAAAATTTAAGGCCCAAACGGTCCCCGAAGTCATACGGCCATCATCATCATCCTTCACTGCTGTGGAAAGCAACAGGAAGCTACCATACCTACAATTCCCTAGTAAAGCTGCAAGCATAGCATGAAGGACCTGCCTTCGGGCAGAATTGCTATGGATGGATACAAAATGTAACTGAATATCACAGAAAACTCTTGCTTGATATGAAAAAAGTGAAATGATATCTAAATTCAGGATGAAAAATACTTCTAAAATCTCATATTTTTATTATTGTGACAGAAAAACAGTTCATTTTTGTCCACTAGTGTAATCAGAGTTTCCGATCTTATGACTTGCAATGCATTATAACAAATTCTGTAAGAAATACTGTAGGATCACAAATTCGACTTGCAGAGAAATTAACTTATTTTACGAAGTTATTGCGTAATGGAATGTTTTTGGTATTCTCTTCAGAACGTAATCCATAAATGTATGAAAATAATATAGGATGTAGTAGGATAATGTATATTGCACTTAGGATAATGGAAAGAAGGATGTGTTAAATGTGACTTATCCTATAAAGAATATCAAGAGTGTAAAACAGTGTTTGCAGTAAGTAATCATGCGCCCGGTACGCCTTCTCCTGTTTTCTACAGTGATGGATTGTTCTTCTAACTTCTTACACATATTTGCTGCACGGGGAACTGTCTGACCTATTTGCAGAACTCTTCCTGCCCTCAAGCACGAAGCGAACATCTCTGTTATGAAATGTTACGCTCACATTAAGAAATGAAGCTAAAATTTCCCATAAATTTAAAGTCTATTTCGTATTAAAAAATAATAATACCATCTGTACTGGCATTTCTGGATAGGAAGACCCCCAAAGTAGTTATGTTTTTCCTGAAATTGGTTTCCAATTTTGCTTTAAATAGTTTTTATCTACTAGAGCATTCGATAAGTAATAGCAACGCGTTTTCCCTCCGTTTTTCGTACAAGAAGCTTGTATGCACATCTTTCATTCCTTATTCGTGCCACATGTCCTGTCTATCACAGTCTACGAGACTTAAATGTTCTTATTATATTTGACTTCCTATGAAGAGCATGCAGTCACTGTTAAATAGTCTTCTCCATTCACCTCTCTGTACACTCTCTGTTATGAAATGTTACGCTCACATTAAGAAATGAAGCTAAAATTTCCCATAAATTTAAAGTCTATTTCGTATTAAAAAATAATTATTCCATCTGTACTGGGATTTCTGGATAGGTACACCCCCACAGTACTTCTGTTTTTCCTGAAATGATTTTCCAATTTTTCTTTAAATAGTTTTTATCTACTAGAGCATTCGATAAGTAATAGCAATGCGTTTTCCCTCCGTTTTTCGTACAAGAAGTTTCTATGCACCTCTTTCATTCCCTATTCGTGCCACATGTCCTGTCTATCGCAGTCTACGAGACTTAACTGTTCTTATTATATTTGGCTTCCTATGAAGAGCATGTAGGTCACTGTTATGTAGTCTTCTCCATTCACTTGTCTGTTCACCCTCTTTGTTCCAAAAATTTTCCGAAGAACTTTATTCTCAAATACTCTTAATCTCCTTTCCTCCCTTAAAATAAGAGACCACGTTTCGTATCCATGTAACTGGTAGAATAACACTTTTATATGTTTTCAGTTAAATATTTTTAAGGAGTTGGGACGACAGGAGTCCCTATAATGCATAATAGCATGCATTTTCAGAATTGAGTCTGTTTCATTCCTTCGTTCATCTCATTCCTATTCTGATTATTGTTTCCTAGGTATCGGCTACTTCTTCAAAATTTTCCTCATTTGTCATTAACTGCCCATTTCCAGTATATAAGCTATTTGTATATGTGGCCATGTATTTAGTTTTATTGATGTTTACTTCCAGTCCTAATTTCTTAGTGTTCCTCAATAGAGTATCTCCTCGCTATAGTAGTATACTTCATCAGCATAAACAAACAAATTTGTTAATACCATTGTGTTCTTCATCCTCTAAGGATTTGATGGCATGCTCTTGTACAAAATTCAATAGTGGAGGAGATAGTGTATCTCCTTGCTTTAACCCATTGTGGATTTAAAAGTATCAGGAAACTGTTTGCCTATAAGCATCCTACTCTTTTTGCTATTTAGATACATTCGTATAAGTCTTAACAAACGTTTTAGGAAATCCGAACTCCAGCAGGATACTATATAACCTTTGTCTCTTAATTGAATCGAATGACTTTTTAAGTAATCATAGATATTGAAATTCGTGTACAATTATACAACAATATGTAAGCAGGTAATGCCGTAACTTATGGTTATGCATAATTCGTTTCCACTGCAGTCCGACACCTTTGAATGAGTTGGCATAAAAAGTGTTACTTCATTTGAACAGAATACTATATTCCGTGAACCAGCAAAATGTATCCATAAATTCGAGTTGCTAAGAAATTCCCTTAGGTTATGCATTTTCTGTGTAACGGACCCTTATTGACTGGTGTCATAAATGTAATACTCTCTGCTAAAGAAAATTAAAAAAAAAATGTTAAAACAAAAGTTTACATAAATACTATATATTGACATAAAGGGAAGAGGCGGGGGGATTGAAGTGAATGACGATTAATCGGTTGCTATGACAACCACAGTCCCTGCATTTTTGAATTAGAGTTGATATTGATTGTTATCATATGTGGTTTTGTTCATACTGTCGAATGTGAAATATGATAGCTGTCAAACTGAAAGTGACAAAGAGATTCAACAGCACAGGTTTTGTTAATTCTAGGAAAAGAATGTAATTATTTTGTTTGATTTAAATTTGATTTAGACAAGATAAGCGCATTTATATCAGTGTATCAATGATTAGGCCTCTGTAGTTGATTTTAAAACATGTGTGTTTCAGTTCCACGGCATTTTTCATGATTCGGGTTCCAATCTAGTGGTTATGTTCATTGCTTGCAGTCCCGAGGTTCACGGGTTCAACCCAGACCGGAATCAATGACATTTTCTCATTTCTCAAAATAAGAGCCCGTGTTTTCTTCCATATAACTCATTAAATAAGTTTTTTTATGTATTTTTACACGCTTTATATTAACTTGACCTGTATCTATCTATCTATCTATGTAACTGAATCTTTTAACGTGATTTTCGCCCACTTAAAATCATTGGATCGACTTGAAACTTTGTATACGTGTAAAGGACCCGTGACAATACAATAAATTCATATTTATTTTCTAAAATCCTGGCCATAATCATCAGAAAATAAAAAAAAAGTGTCTTTATATTTATGTAACGGAATTTTTGAACATGATTTTCACCCATTTAGAAACATTGGATCGACTTGAAACTTTGTATACGTGTAAAGGACCCGTGACAATACAATAAATTCATATTTATTTTCTAAAATCCTGGCCATAATCATCAGAAAATAAAAAAAAAGTGTCTTTATATTTATGTAACGGAATTTTTGAACACGATTTTCACCCATTTAGAAACATTGGATCGACTTGAAACTTTGTATACGTGTAAAGGACCCGTGACAATACAATAAATTCATATTTATTTTCTAAAATCCTGGCCATAATCATCAGAAAATCAAAAAAGTGTCTTTTTATTTATGTAACGGAATTTTTGAACACGATTTTCACCCACTTAGAAACATTAGATCGACTTGAAACTTTGTGTACTTGTAAAGGATCCGTGACAATACAATAATTTCATATTTTGTTTCTAAAATCCTGGCCAGAATCATCAGAAAATCAAAAAAATGAAAACCGGTATAATAGGTTGCGGACTTGTCGACTTTTTAGTCAATCGTTGTAACAGCTCAGATGGTAGAGCGGTGAACTCTAGTGGTATATAATTTCAGTAATCCATAGATCGCTGTTTCAAATCCGGCTGGGAGGTTTTTTTAAAAGAGTATTACTTTTAGCTCATACTACAATAGTAGCCTATCGAATTTACAGATATTTACATTTTTATCTTATTCTGTAAAATATTAAAACTAAAAAATAAAAAAATAAATAATAGTTTTAAAAAACTAAAACAACACGCTTTATTAGAAAACTGAACTAAAAAAATGTAAAATAATTTTAATTTCCAACACGCTTGGGATAACTAATTTTACCATCAAAAGCGTGGGGTGCTTTTTATGATTTTTACATTTTCTTCTTAGAGACTTTGCTTTTACCAATATCTGTTTATTATGAAATAAATTAATTGGTAAACAGCACCCCGCGCTTTTGATGGTAAAATTAGTTATCCCAAGTGTTGGAAATTAAAATTATTTTCCAATTTTTTAGTTCAGTTTTCTAATAAAGCGTGTTGTTTTAGTTTTTTAAAACTATTATTTATTATTTTAACTTTGTTTGTGATAATTCTGGACAACGAGAGTTCTTGTAATGGTTAATGACATATATTTCGGGTATGTAGCATTATAATTAAAACATGTTGTCAGTTTATTCTTACCTCTTAGATTAGTTTTTGTCGAACATGTTTCAGAGCTTCTTAGCCCATCGTCAGCGATTACAGACTGTAATCGCTGACGATGGGGCTAAGCTCTTAAAACATGTTCGACAAAAACTCTGTAATCGCTGACGATGGGGCTAAGAAGATCTGAAACATGTTTGACAAAAACTATTCTAAAAGGTAAGAATGAACAGACAAAATGTTTTAATTATTAAACAATCCTCTTACTGTTACTTCCTATTGTATTTTAAAATAAATGTAACATTATATTTAATTTACTTGTGCACCTCATTCCCGTTTGTAATTATTGTTCCTAGGTATTTGAATTCGGCCATATTTTCAAAATTTTCTTCATTTTTCGTTAACTATTCCTTTACATTTTATAATATATTTCTATGTGTGAACATATATTTAGTGTTACTTCATATTCTAAATAATATAAAGTATGATTAAAAACATGATGGTTATATATGAGTATTCACCTCAACGGAATTTGATATGAGGTTTACTAGTAATGATTAAAAGTTACAAAATAGTCACCTTGTAGGTCCGTCTCCTCAACTTAACTTGTTTTAGAACTCTGTAGGCCTTTCGGGACTAGTCTCATAATCAGCAGAATTCATTAGGTTCGTACTTGTTGACCCTTGTTGAAACACTGACTTGGTTGTGAATATTTTGTATAGAGGATTGTGTGAACTGGGTATGTTATATGTTATCATTAAGAATCAGGTTGTTGTCGATTTCTCTTCAGATTGCGATTTCCTCCAGTATATTTATCCTCGTTGGAATGTTTTCTGTATGTAATATTGTGAGGGTATTATCGATGTTATGCATATGGTGTCCAGCTGGAATTACATAACATCGATAACACTTCACAATATTACATACAGAAAACATTCCAACGAGGATAAATATACTGGAGGAAATCGCAATCCTAAGAGAAATCGACAAAATCTGATTATTAATGAGAACATACCCAGTCCACACAATCCTCTATACAAAATATTCACAATCAAGTCAGTGCTTCAACAATGGTCAACAAGTACGGACCTAATGCATTCTGCTGATGACACTGGTCAACATGATTTGTGTCTCATGAGTACCAATAGTTGTATTTAATGCAGTTTTTCATCGTGTTTTCAAATATGTATTCGGAATTTCTCCATCACCCACAGTTCGTTTATTTCAATTTCAATTTATGGATTTAAATAATTATTTTTAATAAACGATTTTTAGTCCATTTGTCCATTGTAAAATTAAACCAAATAATCTAACTCAGGAGATTTCAGCTATGGAAAAGGTATATCAAGGCAAATGGAATCCTAATATTCTGGCCGATTATTGTTGGACCATCAATAGGAATGCTCCACAGGCGCAATATAGCAGAAAATCGTCATTTCGTACTTTCTAGGTGAGTCCGAATGTTCGAATATTGTGTAGTTACGAATGTAGAAAATATTAAAGTGTTTGAAATTATAAATTCCTGTCTCTCGGAAACCTTACGCGATGGAGAAAATCCGATATCATATTTGAATTCAGGAGAAAAACATTCCATCAGAATCACATGTTTTTCTTTCTGAGACAAAAAATAAGTTTATTTTTTGTTGCTCAGTGTGATGGGACTAGTCACGAGAGGCCTACAGAGTTTTAAAACAACTTAAGTCGAGGAGACAGACCTACAAGGGCGAATATTTTATAGTTTTTAATCATACATTATATTATTAACACCTCAACAGAAACTTACCCTGAATGTTACTAGTATCGATTATATTTTACTAAGTAATTATATATGTATATTAGCTTATAACGTTATTCCTACTAAGCTGGATTTAGAGGTATCGATAATCGATATATGACTCCTGCTAGTAACTGCATATCGTCCAGGTATGAGCTTGAGGGTTGTTTGTGTAGGGTTGATAATACATAGCAGTAAAGTCTATACTGGAAAGCAAGTGATTTAGCCATTATTCGATTATTGGAATTGGAATTAAAAAAAAACTGAATGAATTATTGGTTTACCGAATTCGTTAGCAAGTTATGATTGTTGATGAGATATGAACACAGCAGCGCTTTTTATTTCAGCGATCGTAGATAATGCAGATTTATTGATAAGAGGACTATGGAGCTTACTTCCTGAATCATATTTCCTTTCACAACATATTCACTAATTCAAATTTATTGTTTAATTAAACAAAAAAACTGGCTCATTCCTGTTCAGGGTTAGGGATATGTGAGCCATTACATATTACCTAGATTACAAAATTTAATAATCCTATAGGTTAGTAATGACCAGCCTCATGGGCTAGTGGTCAGCATTTCATACCACTGTTCTTAAGGTCTCGGGTTCGATTCCCGATCAAACCATAGACATTTGCAGATGATCAAATAATTTTTGCAGAGGATGAAGATGATATGAAATATATGATAAATAAACTAATGGAAGAATATAAAGAGGGGGGACTGAATATAAATTTACAGAAAACAGAATTTAAGTGTTTGGGAAAGTATGTGGATGACCTCATACTTGAAACAGGGAAAATAAAAGAAATGTGAATTTTTTTAAATATCTTGGGTCAATAATTACAAGTTTAGATACTTGTGAGAGAGATGTACAGACTAAAATTGCAATGGCAAAAAATGCAACTAAGACATTACATGGAATAATTTGAAACGAAAATATTTCAAAGGAAACTAAAATGAAAATTTATAAGAGCATAGGCATAATACAGAATATTTTCGTCATGTGGAAGTGAAACTTGGTCTTTGACGGAATTACAAAAGAATAACATTAGAACAGTTGAATTTGATTATTTTAGAAGAAGCCTCCAAAAAACAAAACAGGATAAAATAAGAAATGAATTTCCTTGGAGAGAAATGAATGGCACCCACCACATCTGTTGTTAAGAGGATTGAAAATCAATCGCTTAAATGGCATGGCCATATACAAAGAATGGAAAATGAAAGATGGCCAAAAAATATATACCAATAGTCACCCCCTGGAAGAAATAAAAGTTGCAGACCAAGATGGACATGGAAAATGTACGTCAGAACCATAATGGATGATAGGAATTTGGAAGAGGGAGATTGGAATGATAGTGATAAATGGAAACTATAAGTGGAGGAAAGCCGAAGAAGAAGAATCCTATAGGGAAAATGGGGGCACGCCGTAGCGTAGTGGTTAAGGCACTGCGCTACAAGCCGGAAAGTCGAGGGTTCAAGTACCGGTGGGGTCAGGATTTTTAAACTGGCGGCATTATTGCCCTGGGGTTGACTCAGTCTAACGGAAATGAGTACGAGATACTTGTTCTGGGGGTAAAGGTGGCCGTCACGCAGGGCTGACAACCCGGCTGACATCAAGTGCCGATTGTCCAGAAAAAGTGGGAGCCTTAACCTCCCATTACCCCAAGGGCCTCCTGAGGCCTGTAGTGGGATTACTTTACTTATAGGGAAAATATAATCATTAATAGACAGCTGAAATATAGACACGTACGTCACGCAGGAATTAGGTAAAATAAGCTTTTTTTTCAGAAAATCAAATGTATGGCCCAGATATACTGTTTTACGGGATATATTCCTTATTTTGTGATACTGTATTATTAGTGTGTGCGAGGAGATACTATCGGCCAATACGACAACTCCAGTGAGTAGAAATTGGGGCTGGTAGTAATCATTAATAAAACTAAATACAGTCACTCGTATAAATACAGTACATAATGGAAATGGACAGCTAGTAATAAATTAATTCAAATACTTAGGTAGAGTATTTACAAAGAGGAATGGGATGCACAAAATATAAACATAGGCTCAATTCTAGTAATCCATCCTATTATGCATTGCAGAGACTTTTGTCGTCCCACCTTCTCTAAAAAAACATTGAAATGAAAATATATACAACTGTTCTTTTCCTAGTTGCATTATATGGATGCCAAACATGGAATTAAAAGGAGAGGAAATATTAAGAATATATCAGAATCAAGGTTTAGGAATTTTTTTGGACCAAGGACAGATGAACAGACAGGCGTATAGAGAAGACTAAATAACAGTCAGCTACATGATATTTTTGAGGAACTATATATAATAACAGTTAATTCTCGTAGACTATGATGGCCAGGACAATGTGGAACGAACGATGGATGAAAGAGATGAATCGGAACTGCGCGTAGGAAAACCAAAGAAAAAGCGCCCAGAATGTAGCCAAAGAAGGAGATGGGAGAATAATATTATACATTATTTGAGGGAAGCAGATTGTACTGGGGATTATTGGAAATCAGCTCGGAATACGGATGTGTGAAGAGCTGTTATCCGCGTGGCCATGAAGCTACGAGTTTGAGAGTGCCGGTTAGTTGGTTATTCTTTATTTAGTTACTTAAATCATACAAATCCAATTTCGCTGCGAGAAAAAAAAAGCTCGCTAGAGCAATTTTTAAAGTTCGGCTTGCTGCGAATACAACTATAGAAGAAAAAAATATATGAACCGCGATTTGAAACCAAAATTGTCAGCTTTATGCACTGTCAAATAACCAATAGCGATGCCCAATCAGGAACAGGCACTTTTTTTCTCTATTAAATAACCCATATATGTGAGCTTTCATTCCCATTACAACAGGTTACTTCTATTACGAAGACACTGCGATGGAATATACTGGTATTCCCTGCCTTCTCAGCTATTTACGAATGTAATATGCAAATTAATGTAGTCATCCAAGCTACTCGCTTGCTAGTTTATGCTACTAAAGGAGATAAATTTTTGTCCGAACCGGGATTTAAACCCAAGATCTCTAGTAAACCCCACTTCTAATAATCGGAGTTTGCTGATTTTAAGAGGAAGTTCTTTATTTTTCGTTTTGTTTAAATGACATATAACGAATAAGATTGAAAAAAGAAAATTGGCTGACGCTAGACATATTTTTTAATTTTCGCTTCAAGTAAACATTTATCCTTAATTGTCTGATTTTACCAGTTAACGGACCCAACAATATATGTTTCATAATTTATTCATAGATGCCAAATTTGGTTTGCGAAAAATAAAATTACTGCCGTTGGAGTCCTAACATCGTATATAATAATGATTATAATAATAATAGTAATAATAATAATAATAATAATAATAATAATAATAATAATAATAATAATAATAATAATAATAACTTATTTGTAAACAGGTTTATAATGTAATAAAACATCTTCCTGTGCCCAAAGCTTTTTATATTTTAATCTTAATTCTCCATTATTCTCTATCTTCCCTTTCCAATTCTTACAGACCTAGCTCGCTCATATCTCTTCTTAAATAATCCATCCATTTAAATCTAGGTCGAACTCTTTCCTTTCCCAGTTACGCTGTACCTGGCGGAAGAGGCAACTATACATATTCTGCCTTGTAGATAGACGTTAGTTCGTTAAAGGGTAGAAGAAGAACAACTCGAACAAAAATTACCTGGTCCTTCAGGTTGGAGATTGATCCATTAGGCCAGCTCCCTATTCATCATTACAAGTAATTGCCAAAAAGTTCAAAGTATCAAAGGCGGAAGGCTTAAAGGAGATTTTTTTGGTACATGGAATGTTCAAGGAATAACAAACAAAAAAAATATAACAATAATTAATAATGATGATAATAATAATAATAATAATAATAATAATAATAATAATAATAATAATAACAACAGATTTCGGGCAATAAAGCCGTAGTCCAAAACTGGTGTTTCTCCCAGACTTTTATCCCACAGCTACTGAGGACTTCTTTAGTAGTGAGTTCTTCTAGATAGGTGGTGTTCCTTTGTCGGAAGCCCGGCTTTGTACGAGCTTCTAAGAGAAAAACCAGTTATGGACCATAACCTTATAACGCGGAATCTTCTAATACCATGACTATCGACCGTGAAAGCCTGCATTTTACAATAGTATTAATAATAATAATCATAATAATATATAATTTGATTAAATAATTGGCTTGGTAAAGAAAGTGCAAAATATAAAAGAGTAATAAAACTATACCTAGAACAAGGTTATATACTATATAGCCTAAGGAAATATTTGGTATGCGCTTTTTTTTAACTATTTTTGGGTCGGGCAGCCCTTTGTATGAGAGGGGAAGGAATTTTAGAGTCGGGAAGCTGAAACAAGGAAGGGAGAGGAATAGTGAGATGTTCGATGCAGAGGTACAGCTAGAGTTGAATTTTTCCCCCCCTCGATCGTGTGTTTAAGCTGTGTTGGGAAGATAGTGAATGGAAGAGAAATAAAAATACATAGGCTATAATTAATACAATTTTAATTACGTACATTTTTATTATCTGGAAGTGTGATCAATATAGTTTTCTAAGAATTTCTTAAACATTCATCACGAGAATAACGTAAGCAGCTATTTTATTTGGTAATTAGCTAAACAGTGAACATTGACAAATGACTGATTCAGTATAAATTAGGAACATTCGTGTAATATGTTCTCATTTGTTATATTGATAATACAATTACGTTTTAAAACTTGATGTTTCAATCTTGGATTTAAAAAAGTAACTTAAAAAATTACACATTGAAGTCGTGTTGAATTTTTTAACCCAGAAAGGAAATTTGTAATATTGCAAAGTTGAACCTTTGGCATGTTATAAGTGTCGATTACTAGAACCTTATTCTTAATGGTCGATTCGCGTGTAGTGCCATGTTCCAAATCTTTGCCTATATTTCTTAAGCTTTAAGGTGTAGCTATTTTAAGTCTTGTAGAGGATAAGGTGAGGCCAACAACCCACGCACCGACGCTCCAGTCTTCTGTTTTAACTTGATTATAGTTTCACTAACTTTATTCATAATGGAAATATATCTAACCCCAAACTGTATCCATTTTTTGTTACACAGATTTTAATGCAGTTAACTACAGCCATGATATACTTTATTGCGCTCTGAATAAACTTAAAAACAAAAATGTGTTGGAGGTTTCTAGTTACCACTGACTACCCCTCTAAACATAAATATTTATTACCCTGCCCAATAAACCTTTGTGGTGTAGAGTCTAAGCTAAGCCTTTGGTCCCGAGGGTCGCAGCAGGGGTTGATGACTTTTTGATAACGAACTAACTGGCTATACAACCCGTATAATTGCCATATACGACAAAAGAAAACATCACACAGCTGTCACTTGCAAAAGCCATGAACACTTCTTGAGACCAAAATACGAGGGCGGATCGGAAAGTAACGCACAATAATTTTTTTCTGCCTTGGTATTGCAGCTAGAATGTTGAGATTTCACACAGATATAGTTTGCAATTTTCACTACAGATGGTATTTTTTTCTCAGGTGCACCTCTTGCGAGAGAAGCTTGAACTATGCAACAAAGATGGCGCGCATGCTACAGTCGTCCACAGGGCGGATCGGAAAGTAACGCACAATAATTTTTTTTAAAAAGTTTAATAGTAAAAAAAGGAAAAAAATCACAAATTAACTTACATCTTTTACCTACTTTTCGACATAGTCACCAACATTCTCAACACATTTTTCCCATCGTGTTACCAGTTTCAATATGCCCTGTTCGTAGAAGTCCGTTTGATTGGAGTGTAGCCATCTGCGCACTGCTGATTTCACTTCCACATCTGTCTCAAAGCGTTTGCCGGCCAGGAATCACTAAGGCGAATCACGTGGTGAATCACTAAGGTTCACGCGTCCCTCTTGGAACAATGTGCAACACCTGGAGACATTGCTACGGTCCATACAATCATCCCCATACACGCCACGCATGTCCCTGTGAATTTCACTGGGTTTATGCCCTTTGGCCCACAAAAATCGAACAACACTTCTCTGTTCCTCACAGGTGGACGACTGTAGCATGCGCGCCATCTTTGTTGCATAGTTCAAGCTTCTCTCGCAAGAGGTGCACCTGAGACAAAAATACCATCTGTAGTGAAAACTTGAAACTATATCTCTGTGAAATTTCAACATTCTAGCTGCAATACCAAGGCAGAAACAAATTATTGTCCGTTACTTTCCGATCCGCTCTCGTACTATTCATCTTAACGTATGGAATGCAAATCATAAGGAGTGACCACGGCTACGGAGACGTAAACACCTTAGAAAAAGTGAAAGCAAGATTCCTAAAAGCCGCATTGGGTATCTCTAAATTTGCTTCATCTAGACTTGCGTATGAGTTAGCACGGGAAGATCTACGCACAAAGTTCCTTCTATCAGCTACATGGGAAGCTACATTGAAGGAGATGAGGCAAAAGAGGAGAAAATAAATACCGGTAGAGATTTACGCAATTGATGCAATGATCAATCGAAACTGGACTGGGCGAAACAAGAAGATACGCAGTGCTGTAGCAAGACTGGCAGTGCATGTATGTCACCACAAACTCTGCAAAGTTTCAAACTATAATAAGGGAACCGCGAATGAGGAGATATTATATAACCAGTAGGTTAATGGCTGCGCGGACATAACCTCTCCATATATCCCTATCTTGAGTTAATGTTTTCCATTCATCACATAAAAATTACCATCCTGAAATCATCGTCGGCCTCGAGGATTATGCGTTCTGGCCTGTTCAATCTCAAATAGTTGTTTACGCCATCTCTTCAATGGTCGGGCTGTATCTCTTTTTCTTTTGGTTTAAAGTGTAAGACAGTTTTCATAATCGAGTCTGGCTTTCGTTTAATGTGATCTCTGCAGTTTGTTCTGAATTTTTAAATATATATATATATTTATATAATTGATTCTATATTTCATGCTTTGGTCGTCATTAGTTTGATCCTTCCGGGAAATTCTCGTATAAGACTTGAAAGCATAATAATAGTCCCTTCGATTGGTTGCCGGCCAAAGGAAGGCAAGACCAGTGATGGGGCTGCCATCTTATAGCCTCTGGTCAGGCTTTTCTGAAGAAGAAAAGAAAATAAAGGAAAGAAGAAATGGAAGAAAGGAAAGACTCCCTAGCCCTCGGATGCCCTAATAGCGTCGGGGTCGAAAAAAACAAGAGTTAACCAAGAGAGGTTAGATAGTAAAGTTAAAAGAGTGCTAAACACAAGTAAGTGGAAGAAATGTTTTGCTCAGCTTGGACACCTTGTGGTCGCCATCCACATATCCCCTAGATGAGGGCCCCTGAGAAATTCTATATTTAATTCTCCTTTAATATCTATATTCCTTTTGTGGTCAAGTAAATTATAACCTTACACAAATGGGAGAAATCTCATTTCTGATTATTTAATTTTAACTGATCTGATTTTAGGCATTTACTTACATTTAATAGCAATGTAAGCTAAATGCATTTACTTTGTAAACTTTTAATAAGTTTTTGTACATTGTGTTTAATCTGATTGCAGCGTATAGTTCCAGAAAATATTAGTTTTATTTGAATGTCTTCATATTTTTCTGTACCCGACATTATGTCCCTGTTATTTTAATTAATTTATTTGTTCAGTAATTTTTCCATTTATTATAGATGTAGCTCTTCTGGATTATAGTGCATCAAATCATGGTTAATATTAATTTTCCCACATTATGGCCTACCTTCAGATAGCTATCCTTCTAAGTTTCCATTCCTCATACATGTCCTGCACAACGAAGTTGTCGACATCTAACCTGTTCATATTACATCCACTTTCCCATATAAATCATGCAGCTCACTGGTATGAAGTCCTCTCCATCCACATGTCTGTTGGACTCTCATTGGTCTACAAATGTTCCTAACAACTTTATTCTCAAAATATTCGTAATCGTTTCTTCTCCTTTACGAAGGATTCTCATCAAATGATATATATATGTGTATATATATATATATATATATATATATAAATTATAAATATATATAATATATATATATATATAAATTCGTTTTTTCCATCGACTGTCTGGGCTCGTCCCTGTGTGATCAATCTTGTTCCCTTCATTTCTGTTACTTTCAGATTGAGGTAAATACACTTGGAATGGTTTGCTTGCCTGGTTATTGGCGAGTTTTATATCAAACGTCTTTTTCTTAGGCCAGTTTTTTTTTTCCATCACAGCTGTGGATCCCCTTACATCGTGCTCCTTTTATTTCAAACTCATATTTTATTTCCACAGTCACCATATCTGGAAATGTGATCCTTTGTCCACCATCCAAGGAAGCGCTCGACTAGGGGCTAACAACCCCACGAAATGTTGGAACTGTCATGTATCTCGCATGGCATTGGTCATAATTATTCAGTGATAGGAAACGATACTTTTTATAACTTGAAAATGTCGGCCGCGGTGGTCGGATTACTTGCCTCTAGTTCCGAGTTTTGAGGGCCGATGGATTTTTAGGATAGAGAAGTCCAAGAAACATGCGTCCATGAGGGATTTTAAACCGTGGGTTCCAAGTCTGAAGATTTTCAGGCTCATTAAAGAACGTTAAAAATGAAGCCTCTAAGCAAAATTTACCGATCTTCATAATTCAAGTAATACCTTAGTTGCCTGCTACATTTCGCATTAGGTCGGTATGTTGACCACATACTGTTTAATCAATTGAGTTGGTGTTTACTTGATGTAAATCCATATTTATTAATTAAATAAAAATAAAATGTAGTTTTATTTGATTTTCATATTTATTATATAATCCAGTGACAGCTGTTTCGGTACACTGTACCTTCTTCAGACATGTTAACAAATTATGAATTGTGTTCCAACTGATCTAAGCAACAATACAACAATATTTATTTAAATTTTTAAATTTAACAAAGGGGATTCATTCAAATCAAGTTGAGAATTTAACAGTTTTTTTTACTACTTTTAAATTTATTAATTTCTACAGCCTCCAGAAGATCTAACTTCTTACCCGTATCACAAATATGTAAAATTTCAAAATTTGGATCGAAACAATGATTAAATTGGAATAGGTGGTTAGCATATTTTGAATTTTCTAAATTTCTGTTATATGCTCTCATGTTTTCCTTTATCCGAGAGATAAAAGGTCTACCAGTTTGTCCTATATAGACATTGTCACATGTGCCACACTTCAATTTATATACACATGATAATGCAAAATAATTGTTTGAAAAATTATCAGGTGTATATAAATTGAAGTGTGGCACATGTGACAATGTCTATATAGGACAAACTGGTAGACCTTTTATCTCTCGGATAAAGGAACACATGAGAGCATGTAACAGAAATTTAGAAAATTCAAAATATGCTAACCTCCTATTCCAATTTAATCATTGTTTCGATCCAAATATTGAAATTTTACAAATTTGTGATAAGGGTAAGAAGTTAGATCTTTTGGAGGCTGTAGAAATTAATAAATTTAAAAGTAGTAAAAAACTGTTAAATTCTCAACTTTATTTGAATGAATCCCCTTTGTTAAATTTAAAAATTTAAATAAATATTGTTGTATTGTTGCTTAGATCAGTTAGAACACAATTCATAATTTGTTAACATGTCTGAAGAAGGTACAGTGCACCGAAACAGCTGTCACTGAATTATATAATAAATATGACTATTTAACTCATGCCCCAAATGGGAGTCAATGACCAATCACGTTTCAATGATTTCTGTATTACAACCAATCAGAGACGTGTTTCACGAAATAATTATCAACGTTAGGATTATCATATATTAAGCAAAGCTCCTCCTTTTTAATATTCTGAACAGGTCTGACCGTTATTTTGCAGTGACTGAGCCTATAACAAATACGGCTACCAGATTGTATATAATAGTGCTTACATGTCAACATTTGTAGCAATTGATTATACCACCAAAAAAAGAAACCACTGTTTGCACTTTCTTAAATGTATACGACATCAAAAATGAATTAATATACAGATTGATGTGTTTCATTTTTTCTCCACTAGAGAGCATTCTTACAATATTGCGTTCCTTTGGCAATAAATAGTATGATCTGGTTGCAGTGATAAACAAAAGAAGCAGTAGAAGCGTAGGCTACCTATCGTTTCTCATTAGTTTTCAAACATCACCGTTTACTTTAAATATAAAAATATTTTTAAATAACTGTAGTTAAATAATGATTTGTGAGTAAACAGCTTTATTTTATTCGTTAAATAGTCCTAACAAATGCCACTCTTGATTTCCAAATTCTCTAGATAAATTCACTCCTCACTTCGTGAGTCGTGAATTTATCGATAATTTGGAAATCACTCGTGGCATTACTTATGAAAATCAAATAAAACTACGTTTTATTTTTATTTAATTAATACATACTGTTTATGATATCTGTATGAAAGTAAGCGTAATTAAATTAGCTTGGTCTAGAAACTCCAGGAGAGGCTATGGTTTAGACTCAAACGGTCTTAAAACCAATAAATAAAGCATGAAATTATCGTACACCTTGGAAGCTAGAGGCAAATGTTCAGCACTCGCCAGAATAATTGGAAGCGCATCTTTCAATAACACTGAGCAACAAAAAATAAACTTTTTTTGTCTCAGAAAGAAAAATATGTGATTCTGATAGTGTTTTGTCTCCTGAATTCAAATATGATATCGGTTTTCCTCCATCACGCAAGGTTTCCGAGAGACAGGTATTTATAATTTCAAACACCTTAACATTTTCTACATTAATATTTTCCAATATTTTCAACACAATATTCGAACATTCGGACTCACCTAGAAAGTAAGAAATGACGATTTTCTACTATATTTCGCCTGTGGAGCATCTCTCTTGATGGTCCAACAATACTCGGTCAGCATATTAGGATTCTATTTGCCTTGATATCTCTTTTCCATAGCTGAAATCTCATTTGGTTTTATTTTGCAGTGGACAAATGGACGAAAAAAACATTTATTAAAAATTAATTATTTAAATCCATTAATTGAAATTGAAATAAAAAACTGTGATGGAGAAATTCCGAATACATATTTGAAAACACAATAAAAAACTGCATTAAGTACAGCTATTGGTACTCATGAGGCAATAATCATGTTGGCCAGCGTAATTTTGTGATTTTCCAACAATAAACTATTGATTTTAAACTTTCTGGAACAAATATGGCAAGCCTACGACACACTTTCGCAGCTATCCTACTCTTGCTTGTAAACCTTCTATAATAATTGGATACCACAAAGAAGAAATAAGCTTCTTCGTCTTCAAGTTACATTAAGATCACAGTGTGTTCCATTCAAATTAACCATGAATTGAGGTAAGTGTTATACAGTGGATGAATGGAAAACTTCTAAGGATAGGGATGTATGGAGAACTTATGTCCTTGCGGCCATGAACCTACGGGTTCGATAATGCCAGTGTTTTTGTTACTTTATACCATAATATATGCACATGATTTGGTATTATTGGCTATGTCAGAGAATTGTTTAGAGGTTGATATAGAATTTTAAACTAACATCAGAAAATTATTTGATTAAAGCAAAAAAGTATTCTTTAATGTAGCCTATTTATGGATCTCTGTGCTCATATTTCTTATCAACAATAAAGACGTTGGTTATGGAAGAGACATCTGCTTTTAATAAATGCTGAAGGTAGCTTGAAGCTGTATGTATGTAAATTTTTATTCTTCTCCCGAAGTCTCCTAGATTCCCACAGAGGGACAACTTGCCTCCTCTATCCAAAATGTTTAAAATCGTTGGGTCGCACATGATTTTATTAAAGAAAACATTATCCGTATATGAATGTTTTTTCTTTTACTTTATTTTTTGGGAAACCTGATATAGTAAGAATAATTACATCTCGAAGACTGCGATGGAAAGACCACGTCGCATGAAAGGCGAATAAAAGTGTGGCATGTAATTTGTAAGAAACCAGAGCAAAAGTGCCTGGTAGATAGGCCAAGAATGGTCTGAGAATAACATTAACATTAATTTGAGGGTAGTACATTATACAGGGAATGATTTGAAAACACTATCACAGGGTTGGGATTATATAGATCTTATTTTCGCGCCCTATGTAAATACATTTTCGATACGGCAAGTAAGTTATAGTTTGACAACAATAAATTGTATATATATATATATATATATATATATACACACATATACATACGTGTGTGTGTGAGAGAGAGAGAGATAGAGAGAGAGAGAGAGAGGGAGAGAGAAAGAGAGAGAGAGAGAGAGAGAGAGAGAGTGTGTTTATTTATTTATATAAGTTTCAAACAAAAACAACCATAATGATCTAAATGTTATTGCTTACAAAAATAAAAACAAATAATAATAATAATGATAATGTAATACTTTGGTATTACCCTGCCTTTTATACGGAAGTGAGATTTGGACATTAAGAAAAAGAGACCGGAGCAGAATCAAAGTAACGGAAGTGAAGTTTCTCAAAAAGACATCATGATACACTCTTGTAGATCGAAAAAAGAATGAAGAAATTTTAGAACAAATAGAAGTAGAATCAGAAGAAGAACAACTCAACAGATATAAATTAAACTGGCTAGACCTTGTTAAAATAATGGACAATTCAAGAATCCCGAAAATGATGATGCAATATAAACCCAAAGGACATCGTCTACCAAGAAGGCCTCTTAAAATACTGCTAGATGGGGCCGAAACAGGTCTACAAAGACCTAATTCGAGATGATAATGATGGTGATGATGATGATAATAATAATAATAATAATAATAATAATAATAATAAAACACAATGGTGAGACAGATCTAGAATATTCATGGCCTAAAATCGGATGTTGGGTCTCGCAACCAATTGTTAATCATAAGCATGGATATCGTCCTGGCAGTTAGGATGACCTGTGGTCAACAGTGGCGGCTCCTACCCAAACTTGCTAGACGGTTTACTATATTATTCGTAAAATAGCTTTAAAATTAAGTTTATATAGCGCATAAGGAAATTGAATGTCCCAAACAAAACCACCAGAATGGTCTAAAACGTTATTGGATTATTTATATTTTTATTTTACTCCATGGCGATACAGACTTAGAAGGCCGTTGACCTACCTGTGATATTTATCTACGGAGGAAGAAGATCATCCAGCCATTCTAAGAGTGCCATTTTGTAAGCATATGGGGTCCCCAATCTGTTATACCTGG
Source organism: Diploptera punctata (assembly GCA_030220185.1). Classification (NCBI taxonomy): domain Eukaryota; kingdom Metazoa; phylum Arthropoda; class Insecta; order Blattodea; family Blaberidae; genus Diploptera; species Diploptera punctata. The sequence continues at coordinate 375,532 of JASPKZ010008381.1, read as the reverse complement.
TTTTCTCAAACTGGAGCCGCTACTTACTGTAGCTACCCAAATTTGAACGATTTTGAGTGGGTACCGGCCCCAAACTGGCCGAAATTCCATGAGAAAATATCTTCCCCCATTGAAACCGGAACCAACGCAAGTCCCGTACCTTTGCGCCAAGGTATCTTGCCTTAAACACTCAACTGCGACGCGGGACAACTAATCAAGATAATTAGCCTAAATTTTGTTTTCATAAAAATAAATAAGAAAGCCCGCCTAAACTTTGCAACCTGCCACGCGACTTTTTTAATTCCTTCATAAACTCTTGTCAAAATTGTATTCTTATTGTTTCATTTGTTTGAATTATTTTCCATCATTTACAATGGTTTTTACAATTTTTCTAACGATTATTTCAATATATTTTTCTGTGATATTTATCTACTAACGTAGCATGAAGACGTGGCGGCCATATTGATTTTAACGAATATTCTACGCAACAATAAATATATAGTTACAGTGCAGCTAACATAGAGTAGCCCCTACTAATTAACTGTGCACATCT